>CABHPQ010169806.1:32055-49298 GCA_902168405.1 Peromyscus aztecus
TTCATGCCTTATATACCTTTCTGCTTTCTGCCATCACTTCCTGGGATTAAAGGCGTGAGTCACCATTCCTGGCTGTTTCCAATGTGGCTTTGAACTCACAGAGATCCAGATGGATCTCTGCCTCTGGAATGCTAGGATTAAAGGCGTGTGCTACCACTGTCTAACCTCTATGTTTAATATTATGGCTGTTCTGTTCTCTGACCCCCAGACAAATTTATTGGGGTGCACAATACATCAACCACAGTGTAACGTTTGTATGTGTAACTTAATATGTGTGTACAGATGGGTGCACCTATTTACATAACAGCTTGAGTCACAGTAACCATGGGGTAGAAATGATTCAGTTTATAGTGATAGGGGATGGATACACAGAATATTGTTGCATAAAACACAGAAGACGATTATGAGAATCTTACACTAAGTGAAATAAATGACTCACAAAAATGAAATACTACATTATTTCACTTATTAGAAATATTTATAATCCACAATTCCAAGAAAGAGTAAACAGATTATGCCTTCCATATAGAAAGGGGGAAACAGGGATTTATTTTTCAGGATATAAAATTTTAGATATAGCTGGTATCACCATATGAGTATACCCTTCACTGTCGAACTGTTTACTTAGAAATTTTTTAAATGGGGGAGCAGGAGGAGGGATGAAAGGGGGATTAGTGATTGGTATGAAAAATGAATAAAAAATTCTTAAATAAAAAACTAAAATTAAAAAAGAAATCTTTAAAAGGGTGCATTTTATGTTTCTACTATTTTTAAAGTATTTACATGAATATTCCAAAGTATGAAAATAGACATGGGTGAAATTTTTTAGAAATTTAAAGTTGGTAATTATTTCTCCTTATGACCTCAAAGCTAAAAGATATGAAAAGAAAAATTAATAATTATGATGACATTAAATAAATCTTCTGTAAGGGCAAACATAGCTACACACAAGAAAAACCCAAGAACAGAGAAAAAATGGAAATATTGCCATTTGGGATTTTAATCTCAGGCAAAAAGTTCATCCGCTGACATAAAAACTACTGTTTATTGCTATGATGCTGTGTGTCTGTATGAAGAACCAAAGCACCCCCTATTTCAAGCAAGCCCCTCACCCCAGCTTGAAACAGGCCTGAGTTTCAAAATTCTCAGAGCTGCTGACATAGGTCCCAGGACAAAGTCAGGATGTTTGAAGAGCTATCTGGTAGCAACTGACTAACCATAGAATGCCTCAATGCTGGAGGTAGTCTATAAAGTTTAACAAACAGCTGGTTAAAAGTACGAAGTAAGATAACACAGAAATTCTGAAAAGCCCCTAAAACTTGAGCCAATCAGAATTGTGCCTGTACTCGCACCCCTAAATGATGTAACCTTGTGGTTTTTGCCTTTAAAAACTGAGCTTGCAGAGGGGCAGGCACCTCCTCAAGCCTCCACTGTGTTGGGGTGCTCGACTGAGGTTCCTGCCTCTGCTTGAATTGAAATAAACCTTGCTTTTGCATTTCGGTGAGTTCGTGTCTCTGGTGGTCTCTTCGGGGGTCTCGCGCCCAGGGCACAGTGCTGTATACTAAGAAAGTTAGGAAGAAATAATAAAGAATTTAATCAAAAAGCAAGAACAAAACATGAAGAAATAGGTACAGCAAATTAACAGTACCCCAAAGTGAAAATCCTCATGTTTTGTTGCTGGAGGTCCAAAATTGCATGCTCCTTAATGACAGAAACTGGCAGTATCTTGCGAAGTTACACAAATAACTTTGATGCAGCTATCATACAGCTAAAATTTTCTGCTAAAGATTTACCGGTCTTGTGCCATATAAAATTATTGATTATCCTGTTATTTGTAACAGCAATAATAAAACTAATTCCAATTATCAGTCAGAAAGACTTGCTTAAACACAAAAGGGTACATTTGTATGGTTTCATTGATGTGACATAATAAAACAAGCAAACAAACGGAACAGGTTCAAAGCACAACCTGTGAGTAAACAGGCTGCCTGCAGAGCTGCAAGTGGCTTGTGTTGATGATGTTGATAAGCTGAATGCCTAGGTGAATACTGATTGAGATGCATAATTCAGACTTATGCACTTCACTATGCATTTAAGAATTCAATTCTGAAAGTTTTTAAATGGGGAGGATGTAATAAAAGAAATGTGGATGAAAATATCAATAAAAAAATAAAACCTTTCTTTGGCCCACCCTAAAACCTACCCCATTTGGGACCCACTGGAGCTACTGAAGGGAATGATTCTGTGTAACTATATCTGCAGAATCTCCTTAACTTAGGGATGCCACAGTATATCTGAGAGGAGTTTCAGTGAGGCTCCAGTGAGGGTGGTGTACCAGAAATCAGAGGCCTTAAACTAGACAGGTGATTCATTGCAATGAACACTTGCAAGTAAAGCTGATTGGACAAAAGGGTAGATTGTGTGACACCCTGGGGCTCCCAATGCCATGGGGACAAATAAAAACGTGTGGAGAATGGGGGAAGATGGATGGGTAAAGATAGTTTTTTTAGTTGTTTGTTTTTGTTTTTATTTGTTGGTTGCTTGCTTGTTTTGGTTTGATTTTTTAAATTTTTATTTTGGCAGGACTGGGAGTTGAGTGGAATTAGGGTGCATGATACAAAATTCCCAAAGAACCAATAAAGAAATCACGTTAAATAAAAAAAGCAGCATTATAAAACACTTTCTTGCAATCATTTGTCACTATATCAAAGATAAAAAGGAGGGCTAATGAGGCTGCAGAGAATAAAAGATGTATGCGCTGCAGCTGAGAGGGTTAAGTGGTACAACTCCTAAAAACTATGGCAAGTGTCTGAAAGAGGAAATGGTGTCAGTGCATGATCCTCCAAACTAGCCTTCCTGAGTACACTCAAGAGAAAAAAGCTGTGCATGGTGGCCAGAGTATCTGAACAGGATGGGAGGAAAATGCATTTAACCAGGGAGCACCCACACAGTGTCGTTTCAGGTTCTAAATAACGATGATGAGTGGACAATTTTATATATGTACCCCAAATACTCCTTCATGTACTTTACATAGTTTAACTATACATGATGTAAAAGTGGAGCCATTGTTCTATAACAAGAAAGTGGATGATTACTGTCTACTTCAGTAGTTTCTGGATTATTTTTGTTTTCCGACATTTTCTTAAGGAAATGTACAGTAATTTGTATCTGCTGCCCACATATTTTGTCAGGTCATTGCCTTTTCAAGATTTAACGAAGGATCTTGGTTTGACAGAATGATTAACAAAGTGAATAGCAGTCATACCCATTAAGTCTGAGATGAACCCAATCTGTTCTTCATCTTTATTCACACTCTATTAGAGAGATATGCAGCTAAAGTAAAATTTTTGTTATGCATGAGTGATGTTAATCCAGGTGACAAGCTCAATCTTCCACTAATAACAAGACTTTTAGACCTTAAGAGAGCCAGGAAAGAAATATAAATATTCATACATGTATATATATATATATGTATATATATATATGGTGAGTATATTTATGTTTGACAAAATTCAATTCATAATATGATGAATATCTGCATATAATTGATTCATAGGTATGCATTATAAATATTATTTATGAATGTTTTTAAGCACCCCAAATTAAGTGACTGAAAGAATAGTTAAAATGATTTCTAGAGTTTAAAAGAAATCTTGACATAAAAAATATATTTATGGTTAATTGCTTCCAACTGATAAAAATAATTCAAACTATTTTTTATTTTGTTTAGGTTTATTTTAATTACAATCAACGAATTAGAATAAAAATCAAACTTGGCAATAACCTAATAATGAATATAGTTTGGATATACCAAATAGAACCAAAGAAATATTTCTAAAAAAATTCTTGAGACAATGAAGTCTCCTTATGCGGACTTGTAAAGTCAAGGGAAATACAATTTTGTCCTTCCTGTGCTATGTTTCTGTCTTGCCTTGAGCATGTACAGCCTAAAACAATTAGTCAGATGACTTGCACGGGAAATATATCAGCCCTTTTTGACTTTGGATTTGACTTGGGAGGTTGTAGAAGGGAAGATATTAAAATGGCAATTATTTATCTAACTTTCACAAAAACACCGGGGACAATAAAATATCAAGCTCTTCCTATAATCAAGAGGCCAAAATGCAACTATAATGTCAGTGAGTTCTCAGTTTATTCTACCTTTTGTATTGTGTGTAATAACCTTAACACTGTTTTTAGACTCCGCAAACTCCAAACTGTAGATTTTTGAAGCCACTCTGATATTTCCAACAGTGCCAAGCTTCTTCTAATTCCATTTTTTCCTCCAGTACAAACGTGGACAGCTGGCTGACAGCTCCAGAGAACCTCCTACTCTAATTAAGTATAAGATGATTCTCTCCAATGGTGCATGCTGCTCTGTTTAATATCAGCAAGTGACATTCATGATGACCTTTTATATTCGGTAACAAACTATTTCAGGAAGACTCAGCCACCTCAAGTAACAAGTAATAAGCCTCCCACCTCACAAAAAGTCATGATAAAAAAGAACTAATATTGGCAGTTCAGTTTTGTCACAATAGCCAAATTCCAAATTTGTATTTAGAAGGTTGTAAAATCAATTTTAAATTGAATATCAGTAGGGATCCTCCTTAAAGTATTTATTTTCTCTTATTATACACTGGGACATACTGTTGTATGCTATAATTTGTTTTAATCAATACACGGCCCATGTCTTTTTGTGTGTCTGTGTAACGGAGCAAGCCAATATCTCCCTTTTTGCAAGAAATTAAAGTAGACTGTATCAGCACTCTGATAATTCTAAAGTAACACTCATTGATTTCTATTACATTTCCAAATAACACGGTTCAGACCCAATGGCCACCGCTCAGTCCTGATATTATTTGGCTAACAATTATGGTCTCTCCTAATCCTTTTGTCTTTCAAACACTGTGCTCTTTTGTTTCCAAAAATCCTATCTTTGTGAACCTCCTACATTTCTGGTCTTTCTTGCAGTCTCTTTTTCAGTTGGTATATCCAGAGCTGTTAAAACTTTAATTTTCCCTTGTCTGCTCCCTGGAATCTCTCCTCTATGTAAATTACTCCAGTCTTTGGTCTTTAAACCACAACTACTTGTTTATTCCTTCCCTATATCACTCCTTGATTTCCGAATAAAGGGTCTAACTGCCTACTTTGTGTTTCCTATTGGATATGCATTAAAAATCTCAGACTTCACTTCGATAAAATAGTTCTTTTCATAGTTCCCCCAACCTAGATAAAAATAAAATATATCATTCTTCTTTCCCAGCCCCAAACCTGGGAATCTGCAGGGAATCTTGGAGTTGGCTTAGTCTAGCTGCCTTGAGAGGCTTGTATCATAGGTTTTTCAGGTTAAAATCCATAGCTCCTTTCAGTTCCTGAGAAACTGATGCATTCCCTCAGTCAGTGAAGCATTCAGGCTGTTTTGTGTTTCTCTGTATGTTCACCTAGTCAAGGAAGCATGGAAACTTGACAGGACAATTGCTCTTAGGCATTAATCTTGTGTACCCTATATGGCTTGCAAACTTCACAGTATTCCAGCAACCATAATTGTATTTACCCTAGCAATTGCCATCATATTCTGTTTCTGATAAAGGTATAGAAAGTGTGATTGCTCTCAATAAAATTGTCACAGCCTTGATTGTGCTGTGGCCCTTCCAACAAGGCCTGATTTCATTCCTGGAAGCCATATCAGATGACCATGGCCCTGTAAGTAGGTGCAAAGGCTTACAGGTTTCTTCTTCTAACACTCCAAACTAATATGAGTTCCAACACTTCCCATTATGTCATGGTAACCTAGGTTTAATCCATCAGCATTTCTCATTTCTAGTCGGTCTCTTGCAGTTTACCTTTAAAATGACAACTGAAATTCATTTCTTCTTTTGTAGCCCAGACACATCACAGTCTACTTTCTCCTGTCCTACAGAAAAGCCAAAATCATCATTGGGACCCGGAAGATCCAACGTGGTCTAATCACTGGTTATTTCTCTGACTTTCCCTTCTGTGTTTTGATCTTTCCCATTCTGACTCTTCTTTGAGACAGTTTGTTGTTTGTGATTGGTATTTGTTCATTTGTCTGTTCATTTATTTTATTGGTTTGTCATTTTCTTATTTTTCTATAGTTTGACAGAAGACATTCTTGTGTCCCCTTTGCTATTTTTAAAGTAAATTTAGGGATTCTTTAAATAGTATTTCTAGCTTGATGCAATACTTCCAACAGGACAAATGCCATCAGGCAAATAGGGCTTCTCCCAGAAAGATAAGAATAGGCTCAAGAGGACAGATCAAAGATGACTCCAACCAAGTCTGGCTCAGTAAGTCAGTGGGGGCTGTGTGTGGGAATGGCTTTTTCTGAAAATATCTCTGGCCTTAAGAAACAGAAATTTTCTGGGTCTGCGAAGTATAGCATGGTTACCCAGAAAGACTAAGTACCAAGGAGGGCTCTAAGGGGAACATATGAATCTCCTTGGGAAGGGGAAAAGAATAGATTTGGGGGATGGGAACAGGAGGGATCTGGTGTGAGGACTGGAGGAAAAGAGTACGGAGAGAAACAACTAGAATTGGAGGACATTTGCAGGAGACATGTGAAAGCCTAGTGTGTGGTGGTATTTTGTGTATGCTTTAACAAATAAAGCCTGCCTGAAGATCAGAGGGTAAAGCTAGCCACTAGTTAGCCACAGGTGGTGGTACATGCCTTTAATCCCAGCACTCGGGAGGCCGAGGCAGGCGGATCTCTGTGAGTTCAAGGCCAGCCTGGGCTATCAAGTGAGTTCCAGGAAAGGCGCAAAGCTACACAGAGAAACCCTGTCTCGAAAAACAAAAAACAAAAAACAAACAAAAAAAAAAAAAAAGCCAGCTCACGCACTAAGGATAGGTCCGGTCCCATTGCCTGGGGGCCTCCCAAACAGTTCAAGCTAATCAGCTGTCTCACTTATCCAGAGGGCCTGATCCAGTTGGGGGCTCCTCAGCGAATGGTTCATAATTCATGTATTTCCACTAGTTTGGCTATTTGTCCCTGTGCTTTTTCCAATCATGGTCTCAACAATTCTTGCTCATATAATCCCTCCTCTTTCTCGCCAATTGGACTCCCGGAGCTCCACCTGGGTCCTGGCCGTGGATCTCTGCATTAGAAAAACTGACTCCAGATTTTTATTAAGACCCATCAGGATTCATGCTACACTAGTGCAGTAGAAACTCCCAGGATTCCAAGAGGGAGATCCTAGCAAGGACTGCTAGTAGTGGAGGATTTAGAGCCTGAGCTGGCTATCTCATGTAACCAGGAATGGTTTCCAGTCATGGTACAGGGACACCAACCCAGGCACAAAACCTTCAACCTACAGTCTATCCTGCATGCAAGATGTGCTCGGGCAATGCAAGCTCAGAACTTATGGGAGTGGCCAACCAATGATTGGTCCAATTTGAGGTCTGCACCAATAAAGGGAGCCCATGCTCAATATTTCCTGGATGACCAGGAACTGGAGGCTGGATGACTCAAAGACCTATGATAGAAACAAAAAGAAATCAATAAAATGATTCCTAATGATATTCTGCTACACTCATAGTTTGGTGCCTAGCCCAATCATCATCAGAGAGGCTTCCTCTAGCACCAGATGGGAGCAGATGCAAAGATCCACAGCCAAACATTAGGCCAAGAGAAAGCCCAAATTAGAGATCTCCATCCATCAAGTCCTTCCCCTTGGAGCTGAGGGAACCCAAAGAATTATAGGAGCCAAAGGGATCCAAGACACCAGGAGAATAAGATCTACAAACATCAATTAAGTAGGGCTCATGGAAACTCACAGAGATTGAAACGACAACATGGAACCTATATGGGTCCATGCTAGGTCCTCTGCGTATATGTTATAATTATGTGGGCCTGACATTTTTCTGAGACACGTAACAGTGGGAGTAGGGATATCTCTCTTTCATCTGCCTTTATGACACTTTTCCTCCTACTGGATTGTCTCATTATGCTGTGTTCAGTGGATACCCCTGGGAGGTCTGCTCTTTTCTGAAAGGAAACTGAGAAGTGGATCTGGGAGAGAGGAAAAGTTAGAGGTGGGGTGCTGGGAGGAGCATGGTGGGGGTACCGGGCGGAGTGGAGTGAGGGGAAACTGCAGTTGGGATGTATTGAAAACAATAAAATAAATAATAGAAAAAAAATGAAACTGAACTTTTGATACACTTTGCATCCAAGTTAATAACAGGCCTTGATATTTAAAATCATGTATTCAAACTTTATTTCCCTACTCTGTACTCAGTCTGTTTACATCTAACAGGCCTTTAAGATAATCATGTAACCAACCTTATTTTGCATTGGATTTCCTAGCACCTCATTATATGAGCCATCACTGAAAATTACTGCCAACTTCGGGGAAGGGAATCTTCTTTCAGTTAGTCTGGCATGGATGTACCCTTGTACGTACAATCAGGGGCATGGTCTTTACTTGATCCAGATCCAGTCAAGTTGGCAACCAACATTAATTATCAGAGCAACCATTCACTTTCTGATGGGATTTAAGTCTATCTTCACAAGGAGGGAATCAATTATTGACACTGTAATCAAGGGCAAAAGCCTGTGGCTGTGGTAGTATATATATTCATATAAACTATATGCTATTCTATGCCCAGGACACAGAATTTGTGCTTCCCTTAAAGAACTTATTTTTTAAATGTAGAAAACAGTTCTCCATTCCTTTCCAATACCATGGGTTTTGTACCATTAATTAAATATAGAGAAAACTCCTGTGTTAGGACAGATTGCCCACAAACTCAGACATGGGGAATTTAAATTTGAGCCCACTCTTCGTCTAAAATACTTCAAGGAAAGGAGTCACTTTTAACTCGTTCATGCAGTATTGATGTAATTGTGGTTACTTACAGTGACACTAGGCGGTGACTGCGTAGAGGACCATGCATAACTCTTGGGCAGGTGTGTCGCTTGAAAGCCAACTCACGCTGGCTTGACTACTCAGCAAAATTTTAACTCTGGAATCCCCTGTATGATTTCCACATAGCTCAGGTAGCTGGAAAGCCTTTTCCCTCCAGCAATCATTACTGCCTTTAGAAACACAAGGAGGGTTCTTGCAAATTTTGTGACATTCATGTGTTTTCCGAGCTGAGCCTTCTAAGTTTCATTTACTCCTGAATCTTAATCAGCTTTCCTCCTCAGTCTAGAAGGGAATGTTTTAATTTGGAGGAAATGAATATATAACACTCTACCTCTTCTCTTTTGTATATTATATCTGTCACATGTTCTTCACTGTTCTCTAAGCCTTGGTGGAAATGAAATGAATATTTGATTATTTCTTTCATTAATAGGTGAATATTCAACCACTATGCCGCAATAACAGTTATTTATTCTCAGACACTTGACCTGGTTGAGTCTCAGTAATACACTGCTCATTATAAAAATGTTTTCCTCCATGATAGCACCAACAATTTATGGGTATAACACAGATATGTAGATGGAAAATAGAAAGATTCACAATATTCATTTAACAAAATAACAGTAGTTGTCTCTCTACTGGGACCTGTGACTACCACAGCCACAGGCTTTTGCCCTTGATTACAGTGTCAATAATTGATTCCCTCCTTGTGAAGATGGACTTAAATCCCATCAGAAAGTGAATGGTTGCTCTGATAATTAATGTTGGTTGCCAGCTTGACTAGATCTGGATCAAGTAAAGACCATGCCCCTGATTGTACGTACAAGGGTACATCCATGCCAGACTAACTGAAAGAAGATTCCCTTCCCCGAAGTTGGCAGTAATTTTCAGTGATGGCTCATATAATGAGGTGCAAGAGAAATCCTTTTGCCTTTTGCCTTCTTGCTTCTCTCTCTTGTTGGAAAGTACAGCAGACACTCTGCTGCTGCTGTTGCTGCTGCTCCTGCTGCAGCCACCACTATCATCCTTCACCAACGTCAGACCACAGGTTTTTGTTTTGTTCTGTTTTGCTCTTGCCTTCACATATGGACAGAAGAAAAGCAGCCCTCCAGAAATTCCCTAGACATTTAGTACCAAGCCTTATGGACCAGGCAGCTACTGAGTTCTTAGGTTTTCTTTTTTCCAGCATGGAGATAACTATTGTTGGAGTACCCAGGTTATTAATAGGACTGAAAGAAATGAGATATTCTTAAAAAGTCACTTATATCACTCAGTCTATCAGGCTAATGCAGCAGTGGACCCCAAAGTAATGGGGCTTTTTCCAGGAAGAAGGAAAAGGCAACAGTCAAAAGTAGAATTTGCCCTCCCAACACAGATTTCATACATTTCTAACAAAACATCAGACCACTTTTCAGGATGACACTGAAGCCCAGCAAATAATGAGTCAATGATGAGTGGGAATTCACTTTGACTGGGGGATTGCTTAGATGTGCATGTCCTTTGCCCACTGTTGAAATTATAATCTCACTTCAGGAATCCAAAGACAGACTTGGCAAATTTGCAGCATCTCATTGACCCTCTTTGCAGTTTGACTGCATCGGTGCATCTCTTTTCTCTGATTTTTTTTTTAATTTTTACTCTTTTAATTACTTTTTTGAGGACAAGTGACAATACCTTGTTTGGAGCACAGCTTGTGAATCCCTGAGTTCAAAAAGAAGACCATATTGTGTTAACTAGTTTAATAAATACCCTTTAATTGACATTCATTATATCACTCTTGTTTCTGTAGAGCCCCGACTGATGTAGTTGTACTCATCAATGTCTTGCTGCTAGGACACCACTGAGAATGTCTTGCATGGCATGTGAGTTATGTAACACACAAGTCCACAAACTAGCAAGATTACCAGTAACTATTCTCCAGATGTTTGTATTGTGTCCACAGGCACTATGAAAGCTAGGCATGTGGGAAGAAGCTTTTAGGTCACTACCAACCTGATTTTTCCATGTATTCTAGTCATTGCCTGTAATGCCTTCATGACAGCAGTGGTGTACAGCCAACAGAATTGGAACGCTTTGTTAAATTGTGGGGCCTCCAAGAGCTTCCTTGATCAACAAAGCACGGAGGTAGCCTTGTTTGGGAACTAAAATTTCCACTCAACGACCTTATGGTTCCTAGGAATTTACTTTGCCCCTCATGCAAGGTGGTTTTAACTGTTGTCTTCACTTCAGGAACTTCTACAAATGAGTAAGACACTCCATGATTACCATTATACGGATAAAACATTACATGGAGTGGAAAGGATCTCTGGAGGCCCACCTCTGTCTTTTCTAAGTACAAATTGGTCTTTGACAACCGAGGCGATACAACAGAAGAAATGCTATCCAGATCCAGTGCAGCATAAAACAATCGAATCACCTGCAGTGACTGTCTCATTTCAAAAGTATTTTTGAGACGGTGACATATATGGGGACACTACTTCAGCTAATCATCCATAGTACACAGTCATTGCATAAGCCATCCTTCTTCTTCACCCTGTTCTGCTGCCTCAGGCCACTGCATTTTCTCCCCTCCCAAGGTCTTGGGAGAGTCAGCTCACAAGGCTTATCCAGTCTCAGGCCTAAGGGCAGCAGAACTCTCCTGTGATGTGTCTGTTGTTGGAGCTGCCTCCCCCAGTTTCCTTCCTGGGACAGTCTCTGTGCCAGCACCATGGCTTTTCCGTTTCCATTAGCCACCCCTGGCTGCTCAAAGGATTCCAAACTAGGCAAATGTCTCCATCCCTCGTCTACTTTCATTCAGAGTAGAAATGCACATAACTTATTCTGTCATTTACTTCCCACCCCTTGAACAAAATAACTTATGTATTCATCTGTATTTTTTTTTTGTGCCAATTGTGTTGTCTGACTTTTTCTATGGAAATGTGAGTAAATATGTCTTAACTCCAAAATTGCACCAAAGACATACCAAATATATGATTCCACCTCATCTAGCTAGGGAATCAGTGAGTTCACTGTGGTTACTTAAATAAGCCTGGGTGGGGGTTACTTTTCCTTACAGAAGTGTGGCTAACTCAATGCCAGCTAAATTGCTGCAAACCCCATCCTAGTGGAATGATGAATCGCAAAGCTACAGTTACGAAGCTCCCTGCAAAACCTGCAGGCCGCTCAATCAGGTAGGTAGTCTTCTATCCCAGAAATGGTTCAATGCTTTTACAATCGTGCAAATCTTTGAGTGGTCTGAGTTTACTGGGTTTTCTAAGTGTCATTTATTTTCTGTGACTTTTGTCTCCCTTCTCCCTTCAGAAGGGAACTGTGTAGCTAGTCAGGAAGAAATGGCTACACAATTCAAGGTCCCCAGCAAGCATGAGGAGCTTGTAAGATACAAGTAAATTACTTGTGGAAAAATACTTTGAAAATAACTTTCTCTTTTAGAGATTTCAAATAAATACAGTTCTAGGTTTCATATTTAAATCCAATATCAGCTTTAGGAGAAATTTATTTTGACCAGAAGAACACACAATACCGAGGAAAGTGATACATTAGAGTAGAAGGTGGTATCAAATTAAACAACTGGAATTATTTTGTCAACTTTTCTCATATGCCACTATTTTATGGACCAGGCAGGAAATTACAAGTGCATCTAGAACATTTTCACTTCTGCTTTAATCTTTTCTGATGTGAGGTTCTTTATGTTTAATCTAAAAACATTGATTATTAACAACTACCCATTCTCATGAGAGGTGTGGTGAGAAGGAGCCTTAGGTCGTCAAGGAAAAAATTCGACTGTTATCTCCATGAATTCCTGATAAGTAAATAACATGCTTTTCATGTCCTCACAATTGATGTCAAGTTTAAGTTCTTGCTGCTGTTTCTTAACTGATCATTACTAATTAGAAAAAAAATGAATTCAATAAATTAAATCATACACTCTTCAAAGTAAAAATCAATTTAATAATTTTCCAAGTTAAGTGAAATATCAAGACAGTTCTCTGGGGATGTGGAGAGTAAAGTAGACATCTGGAGCAGAGGAAGAATTACAGGAAATATTTTGTTATAGTAGTTAAGCCCCAAAGTCTACATTTCTGATGAATCACTGCTCTTTCATGCCCTACATTATTATGTGTATCTGAGGAATTTATTTGAGTTAAAGAGAAAGAGTCACAGCAAATAACACATACTACCACTGTCTGCAGAACTGACAGTCATACTGGAGGACCTGTGGTAAATAGTGCTTCTTTTGTATTCTTTGAGCACTCCTTGGCCTTTGTGAGATGATTACATTTTATTCTAAAATGAATCTATGCCTACTCTATGTCATTTAGGATAAAACAACCGTTAAGTGGTATTGTATCACATACAAAGTCTAGCATAAGTATTCTCTTTCTTTAAGTTTCTAGAAATACACACTGAACTACAAAGCAGATAAAATTGTTCTACATTCACATTTCTATTATACATTAAGGGAATGTAAATTAAAGAATATCTCATTTTCTACTAGAAAATTCATACTTAATAAATAATTACATGTTAGATTTGATAACAGTTACACATAGGCCTATGAGTTTATTTATGTCAATTCAGTTCAGTTTCTCTAGTCCATAGGTTCACTGCAAGCGTTAGTCATACTGTGTCATTACTGTAGCGTTGCAGGAAGTTTTAAAGCTAGTAAGCATGACTCTTTTAAATTTGTTCTACTTTTTGAGTATTTTTCAAAATTTGTTTATGTTTTTATTTATGTGTATGTATGTGTGTGCCATGTGTGTGTGGTTGCCATCAGAGACTGGAAGAAGGCATTGGATGCCCTGGAATTGAAGTTACAGGTGGCTGCTAATGCACAATGTGACCTCTGGGAATGGAACTCAGGTCTACTGGAAGAGCACCAAGCATTCTTAATCCCTGAGTGATCTCTCCAGGCCCGCAATATTGATTTTGTTCTCCAGTTCTCTGGAATTCATAATCTGAGAGCTGGCCTTTCTGTTTTTGAAAATAAGCATACTATTAGAATTTTCATAGAGATTAATATCTGTAGATCACTTTTAGTAGAAATATCAACATTTACAAGTCTTCTAATTCATAAATACATAACAATTTTCCTTTTAAATAAAAATTTTTATTAGTGTGTTTTCCAAAACATTTTGGCAGTTTCTTTGTTCAAGTCCTACATTCAATTGGTTAAGCTTGTTGCTATAGAGTTAATATTTTGATGCTATGTTACTGAATTTTTTTGTACTTCCTATTTCTATCATATAAAAATGTAATTTATAGTTTATCCTTAGCCTATATCATGACTTTACTGGATGTGCTTTTTTTTAATTTAAAAAAAAAATTATTCATTTTACATGCCAACCACAAATCTCCCTCTCATCCTTCCTCTTGCTTCCCAGAACCTTGCCTAGCCCACTGACCCACCCCTTCTCCCCTCCTTCAAAAGAGCAAGTTCTCCCATAGGGGAAAGCAAAGCCTGGTACATTCAGTTGAGGCAGGACCAAGCCCCTCCCCCTGTGTCAAGGGTGGATGTGCTTGTTTTTTGACATTGAGAAGTGTTTTGTACAGCTTTTAAGATTTTCTATATAAATAAATACACATACATGTCTTTTGTAAGAAGTGATAGGTTTTTTTTTTTTTATTATTTTCTTTCCAATTCAGATATTTTAGTGTATCTCTTGATTCATGGCTCTGAATAGCACATCTTGTAAAACGTACAAAGGAACTGATGAAAGCAGACATCTGCTGTGGAATGTTCTGTATGGCAAATGTGTTGCTAATAAAAGACTGATTGGCCAGTGGCTAGGCAGGAAGTACAGGCGGGACTAACAGAGAGAATAAAAAGAACAGGAAGGCGGAGGGAGTCACTGCCTGCCAGTCACCGCCAGGACAAGCAGCATGTAAAGAGGCCGGTAAGCCACGAGCCATGTGGCAAGGTATAGATTTATAGAAATGGATTAATTTAAGATATAAGGACAGTTAGCAAGAAGCCTGCCACGGCCATACAGTTTGTAAGCAGTATAAGTCTCTGTGTTTACTTGGTTGGGTCTGAGCGGCTGTGGGACTGGCAGGTGAGAGAGATTTATCCTGACTGTGGGCCAGGGAGGAAAACTCTAGCAACAGACATCTTTGAGTTTTTTTTTTCAATTTTGTTTTATTAACTATATACTTTTTACTAATTAACTTGGTTTTAAACAATTTTGTACATTTATGCAATGTATACCAACCACTCATGTATCACATCCTTTCAAGCTTTTTCTATACTTTCTCTTCACCAAGACTCTCTTTCCTTCTCACATTTGTAAGTATTTCTCTTGTTTTATGAATCACTGAGAAACCAGGTTTTTCTGTGTGACCATGGGTTTGGACTTGATAATAGGAGCTCATGTGACCAGCCTTGGATACACAATTTAGAACAATGGTTCCTCCTCTCCAGTATTTATCCTAGTTAATAGTTCAGAAGTAAAGGTAGGACTGGTAAGCCACACCATAGGTCTGGCTGATTATTGATAGGGTTGGGTTACAATGCAGGTAACAATAGTTGCTCTGAATTCATGATTTCAATAGTTGTATCTGAGTCTAAACAATGATATTTCTCAGCCTTTCTCCTGATCTCCCAGCTCTTATATCTGTCCTACCCCATCATTTGCAAAGTGCCATGAGCTTCAGAAGGGTGCTATGCTATGACTGTTGGGAAGTGAGTTTTCAATATTTCTCCACTGAGAATGGTTACTGTAGTTTTTCATGAATGTCCATGACCAAATAAATGGCTGATTTTTATGTATTTATGGTTTTGATGGTTTTTTAAAGCATTTTTTGATAAATTATATTCAAATGCTTGATTCAATATATGTCAAATACATTTTATTTTTACCATTGAAAGTAGAGTGTGTTTCTTTTTTCTTCATTCTATCAGTATGGTTTTTCACTTAGCTTTGTATGGTGAGCAACTCTTGGACACAGGCTTCCCACCATTGTTATCTAAGCCTTTGAGAAATTCTCTGACCTGATTTTACAGTATTGTGTTTCTCTTGTATACAGAATAAATAGTAGTCAGGGTATTTGGGCACTTGTGTTCAGTTTTAGTTGCTAAGATAACAGAACATGTCAAGGTGCTGTGCTTCAGCACCGAAGCGATGTCTTTTGTTGCCATATAATAATCAGATCCTAGTTTTTGGGGTATAATTCAATTGTTATCTTAGGAATGCTATTTTTCTACATTGATAATCAGGAAGGATGGAAAAAAGAAACATTTTTCATAATTTTTCTGTATCAAAAATACAATTTTCATTGTGAAGTTTATTTCAAAATAATAGGATATTACCTTACAGTTTATGTGAAACAGTTCAGAAAAGGATAAGAACATTGACAAAATACCCACATCATTTATTAGACTCTTCTTGGTTTAGATCTGGCATGTCTCCAACAGGTCAATGTACAGGTGACATACTCAGGGTCTAGTGCAGGCAAAACTAAAGTAGGCCTAGAGACAGCTTAATCTGCTGGCAGACATTACCATTGTCCATGGGACCCTGTCCTTGCAGATGTGCAGCAAGCTATAGATTTATGGAAGCTACCACTGAAATTTCAAGGTAAAGCCTGGGAGGCCAAGCACTATATGTCAGTGTCAGAGCCTTAATAAGCATCCATCTGCAAGGGGGTGTGTGGACTTCTGAGTGAGAAACCAAATAATTACTTTAGAAAGTTAGAAATAGCAATAATTTAATATGCCCACCTAGGAAAATTCCATGCATATACAAAGTTTACATGAGAGTGTGGTCATGCGGTCTACAGCCAGCAAATCCATAGGGAAGGAACTGCCAAAACCTACAGGAGGCTACATTCAATGATCACTAGACATAGGAATGGGGATGTAGAATTTATTGATGTCTTTTCTGGGTTTTTGTCTTGCTTAGGACTCAGTTCAGATTTTGAACCCCATTATTCACTTTTGGAATAAGTATACACATTCCTTGTTATTGTTTGTTAAAATTATATAATTTTATCAGGATTAATGGCAGCTTGCATTAAATTTCGGAGGAAATTTTAGAGTCGGGATTTTGAGCAATACTGGAACAGCAGAGACGTCGGTGTCCCTTCAAGCTGAACTGAATGCATTTTGCATTGTAAGACAGATATGGACCTTTAGACAACAAAGTCAGAAAACAGCATTTAGACTTGGATTATCCCCTAAATGCTCATGTGCTAAAAGTCATGGGCCCATCTCAGCAATAACGGAAGATGGCAGATACTTTAAGATGCTAGCAGAAAGTACTGCCCTGGTCATCAAAGTTGTATTGTACCTCTGAAGATAATAGAACTCATAATCTTTTTTTTTTCTCTTGTGTGTCCTGGTCACAATGTGAATAATATTTT
>CABHPQ010169807.1:9130-38431 GCA_902168405.1 Peromyscus aztecus
AGAGAGAGAGAGAGAGAGAGAGAGAAACAGAGAAACAGAGAGACTGCGTGGAGGGAAGAGCACGCTATTGTTTGTTTGTTTATTTATTTATTTATTTATTTATTTAGTTATTTAGTTATTGTTAAACAAAGTCTCTGTATGTAGTTCTGGCTGCCCTGGAACTCACTATGTAGACCATGCTGGCATTGAATTCACACAGATCCACTTGCCTTCCAAGTGCTGAGATTAAAGGTATGAGCCACCAACATCCAGCTCTTTATTTATTTATTTTTATTTTATGTGTATGGCTATTTTGTCTACGTTCATGTTAGGTGCGTGCCTAGTGCCCATGGGAGCCAGAAGGCACTGGATCCCTTGGAAATGGAATGACAGACAGTTGTGAGCCACCATGTGTGTACTAGGAATTGAACCTAGGTCCTCTGAAAGAGCAGCCAGTGCTCTTAATTACTGAGCCATCTTTCTAGTTAGTTGGGGTAATCTTTTTGTACACTCTGTGAAGATGTGTCTCTTCCTCACCTGCCTAAGGCACCTTCTGATTGGTTTAATAAAGGGCTGAATGGCCAATAGCTAGGCAGGAGAAGATAGGTGGGACTTCCAAGGAGAGAGAGAGGAACTCTGGGAAAGAATCTGAGGCACCGGAGATTCGCCTGCCAGACACAGAGGAAGTCAGATGTATGGTACTGAGGAGAGGTAATGAGCCACGTGGCAGAACACAGATTAATATAAATGCATTAATTAAGTTATAAGAGCTGGTTGGGAACAAGCCTAAGCTAAGGCCAAGCTTTCATAATTAATAAAAAGTCTCCATGTCATTTTTTGGGAACTGGTGGTCCAAAGAAAGACAACATTTGGCACTCTATTAAGAACAGAGAGGTCATGCCAGCCCAGCTGGTACTGCTGCTGCTGCCACTCTTGGGTACTCGGAAAGTGGCTCACTTTTGGAAATCATGGAAGGGGCTCAAGTTTGCCACCTATGCCTCTGCAGACAAACTGAAAAGTCAGTAGGTTTGATAAGACATTTGGCAAGTCCTTTAGGAGAGAGTTAAAAAATATTAAAAAGAAAAATCCTTCCCACATTAAGGATGGGAAATATCATAATACAGGGTGCTAGGACCCTGTATAGTGCTACTATGGATGGCTTAAAAATGGAAGCAATATATGAGGAGATAAACAACTTAGCTGGGATTGACATAATGCCAATTGTAACTATGCGTCTGGTAATTCATATTTTATCCTTAATAGCCACAGTGTTCTTTTGTGCCAAATATAAAAATTTGATAATTGTGCCAAGTATGAATGTTGACTGATAGGATACAAGTCTTAGAAAGACTTATTAGCCAGGCGGTGGTGGCACAAGCCTTTAATCTCAGCACTCGGGAGGCAGAGGCAGGAGGATCTCTGTGAGTTCCAGGCCAGCCTGGTCTACAAAGCGAGTTCCAGGAAAGGCACAAAGCTACACAGAGAAACCCTGTCTCGAAAAACCACAAAAAAAGAAAGAATTATTAATGAAAATAAGAAAAACACTCAGACACAGCCAAGAATTTAGACAAGAACCTACCACGTCACCGCATGATGAAACTGAAGAAGGGTAGCCCAACGTTATTAGAACCAAATTTAGGTTATGAAGAAGTTAAATGGAATCCTATAGAAATATTAGATTTGAGGAGATTTAAGGAAGTGGTCATTTCATATGGTATGCATTCACCCTATGTGAAGCAGATATTAAACTCATGGGCAACTCAGAATAGAATTAGCCCCCAAGACTGGAAAGATTTGGCATCAGCAATGTTGGAAGCTGGTCCTCAGTTATAATGGAGAACACGGTGGAAAGGGGAAGCTAGGGCCATAGAACAATGAAATAGGGCTAGAGGTATTAATATTTCCCAAGATTAGTTGCTAGGTGAAGGCCAGTATGCTGAATTGCAAAGGCAATTTGAATTTGAAGACCACATCTTAGTGCTATGTTGTTTAGCAACTTTAAATGCTTGTGATAAGTTTGAAGAATCAGGAAAGAGGTCTGAGTCATTTACTAAAATTATACAAGGGCCCCCAAAAAGCTGTCATTGATTTTATGCAAAGATTGACTTCAGCTGTAAATAGAATAGTATCAGATCCAGAAGTCAGACAAATATTAATCAGATCTTTGGCTTTTGAAATGCTAATTCCGAATGCAAAAAGGTGATCAGGCCTCTAATGGCAAGATCAGTACCAACAGACGGATGGATTAGAAATGTGACTGATACTGTATCTCATACTAATGATGCAACTTTAATAGGAGAAGTAATCTCTGAAGGTTTTAAGGAAAGCCAAACTGTCAAATGTGTTGGCTTTGGCAAGCAAAATGATTTCAAATGGGATTGTAGACAAGGCATTCCTAGAAATAATGTTTTTTCAAGAGATAATTTAAAAAGAAGGCCCCAGCCTACTGGAGTATGCAGAGGTATGGCAAAGGCTGACATTAGACTCATGAGTGCAGATCAACAAGGGAAAATGAGACAGTTTTTTACATATTACAACATAAAGCATATTACAGGCATACCACACAATCCTATAGGACAAGCAGTTGTAGAAAGATCCAATCATACTTTAAAGAGATGCTTAATAAGCCGGGCGTTGGTGGCGCATGCCTTTAATCCCAGCACTCGGGAGGCAGAGCCAGGCGGATCTCTGTGAGTTCGAGGCCAGCCTGGGCTACCAAGTGAGCTCCAGGAAAGGCGCAAAGCTACACAGAGAAACCCTGTCTCGAAAAACAAAAAAACAAAAAAAAAAAAAGGAGATGCTTAATAAACAGGAAGGGGTAACAAAGATCCCCAGAGAGAGAGATTAATAGTGCTTTATTAACTTTACATTTTAAAATGCTAATGAGCAAAAAATAAACAACAGCTGAGGAGAGACATTGGATTGTGGAAAAAATTGCTGATTTAAACCAGCCTATACACTTTAAGAATTTCTTAACTTCAGAATGGAATCAAGGAAATGTGTTGCATTGTGGGAGAGATTATGCCTTTGTTTCCATAGGAAATGAAAAGCTATGGATTCCTTCAAAATTAATAAAGATCATATTTGACTGGGAAAGACCTCCTGAATATCTTGGCTGCAGACATGAAGGAAGAAACCAAGAAAAACTACAAGACAGTGATGTATAAGCTGATCCCTCTACATGGGAACAACTCTGAGACTGGATGAGACATGATAAATCTTGTTGGCTACAGAGTCCTCATGACTTATTATTACAGCTATCCTTTCATATGGCATGGATGGAGATTTATGTTACAGTTTTGCTATACAGTCCAAATGGATTTATAAAGTTGACAGATACCTTTTACCTGCTCAAACATAGAGCAGAGATTCATCTTTAGCTGATATTTGCACATCACACATTCCAAACTTATGTTAATGCAGATATGTATGTTACCTTTAAAAGTTTGTGTGCTTTCAGAACAAAAGGACCAGACACCAATGAAGACAAGTGTGGGAGACCAACTCCCACCTTTTCAAGGGTTCTTATGAGAGAGGGATAAGAAAATATTAGGTAAAAAGATAGCAAAGAAGAGAAAGACAGAAACACAGGATAGCTTCGGGAGGACCTGGCTCAATACCCAATGGCCTTTTCCATTTATTCAAAAAACTTTTTATAACAATGCCAAGGAGTGGGGCAAAAGACCTCCCCACTGCAAGATCAAAGCATACTGCACAGCCAAGTGTAGACCCTTCCAAACACCTGATAACCAAGCCTGTGGTCAAATCATACCCTTATGCAGTCCTGCTGGGTAAAGTAAGCTCAGATTCTCTAACCCTGAGTAATTTTGGCCTCCACAGACAAGTAGCCCAGGTGATCCAGCCTCTCACAATGCCTATGTTGCTGTTTCCTCAAAAAACAGTATCCAGGACAACTTCAAAGTGGCTAGCTAAGTTGGTCCAGTCTCAGACTACTCTAGCCAGGACTTCAGTTAATCTCTGAACCTTCCGATCACACAGAGACTAGACAGTGAATAATACAGCTAGTTCTCCTGGGACTTGACCATTATCTCAATTTTCTCAGGGTCCCCTAAAGATGACATCACTTCTAGACAGCAGAAAGCAATTTTTTTTTGCCTGTATGTAAGTATGTATGAGGGTGTTGGACCCATTAGAATTGGAGTTACAGACAGCTGTGAGCTGACATATGGGTGCTAGGAATTGAACCTGGGTACTTTGGAAGGGCAGCCAGTGCTCTTAACCGCTGAGCTCTCTCTCCAGTCCCAGAAAGCAATTTTAAGAACAAGATACCCACATTCCCAAGAGGTGGTTTTGGATGTTTGGTGGTTATGGATATTTGTTGTTGTTTAGGAGGTTTGGTTGCAAGTTGTTATTGGTCATGGTCAGGGAGGAAACTAAGCAAAGGAGGTTAGATGAAGGAATCACTTTCTTTTTCTTTCTTCTATCCTTCTTTCTCTCCTATAAAGTGTTGGGGAGGAAGGGGGACGAGGGATGAAAAAAGGGAAGAAATATAAGAATGATAGGATAAGAGGGTAGATTATTGAATCTACTTTTAAACTAAAAAGCAACTACCAGTCTCAAATATTTTACATTGGAATGGATTTTTGCATATTGATACAAATTTAAGGTTATTTTTGTTCCAACATAATGTGTATACGTTTTTTACTCTTGGTTAATGTATTGTACCTATGCAACTCATTTTAAAATGTAATATAAAGTGCTAGTCCTTGAAAGCCAGGTGGTGGTGGCACATGCCTTTAACCCCAGCACTCGGGACAGAGCCAGGAAGATCTCTGTGAGTTCGAGGCCAGCCTGGTCTACAGACCAAGATCCAGGACAGGCACCAAAAATACACAGAGAAATCCTGTCTCAAACCTCCCCTCTCCAAAAAAGTTCTAGTCCTTGAAAGCTACTATTACAAACTGGTGGGGGCTGGAGAGATGGTTCAGAGATTAGGAGCACTGGCTGCTCTTCCAGAGGTCCTGAGTTCAATTCCCAGCAACCACATGGTGACTCACAACCATCTATAATGAGATCTAGTGCCCTCTTCTGGTGTACAGGCATACATGCAGGCAGAACACCGTATACATAATAACAAATTACTAGCCAGGCAGTGGTGGCACATGACTTTAATCCTAGCTCTTGGGAGGCAGAGGCAAGTGGATCTCTGTGAGTTTGAAACCAGCCTGGCCTACAGAATTAGTTCTAGGACAGCTAGGGCTACACAAAGAAACCCTGTCTCAAAAAACCAAAAAAAAAAAAAAAAAAAAAAAAAACTGTTTAGGATAATTAGGAAATTCAAGTTAGTAGTTAGTCACCTATAACAATCAAACTTATAGTCATGTTAGGTATGTTTTCAAAGTTAAACAGAGATATATTTGAGATAAATAGATGGTCTTCAAACACTTCAGAGATCTACAGAATATGGCATTTAAGTTGTTTTAATAACATAATGCTTTTCATGACAGTGAGATATGTCTGCTCCTGGCAGCACCAAACTACTTCAAAGAAGATGATAGGCACCAAAGAACTCCCATACGGAGTTTGCTTTAAATATAGCAAAGTTAGCCACTGGGTAAGAAAATGCCCTTGCCTCAACTGTTGACAGTATGCTGTCCAAATTGGACAAGTAGGACACAAAGGAAGTCAACTGCTAAACTTCACCAAGACAAGAGAGGACAGTCCTTCAAAATTCCTGCTTCACAGAAAAGTCTGTCAGATATTCTGGGCTTGTGGGCTGAAGACAGATGCTCCAGTGTTGCAGAGGAACCTTGAGTGACTGTCCAGTTAGCCAGCTGTCTCTGTCATTTCATAGTTTTGGAAGTTGTTTGGAAGAGGTAATATTACATCCTTCTCAGGTCTTTGATGGGGTTGAAGACTAGATAGTTATAGTTTTACCGTTTTCCTTGTTACCAAATTCAGAGAAGAAACTCACAAAAAGAGATTTAAAGTTTATAAAGGTTGAGAGACATAAAAGCTTAAATTGTTTCTCTAAGAAAATGTTTTAAGATCTAATAAAATTTTTTTAGGTTGGCAATACAAGTTATGATAGAAAGTGATTTAGGTACAAAACTTTGGACTCACCAAGATAAGATAGATAATAGAGCACTTTATCCAAATTTGCCAAATATAAATGGGCTGGACATTGTGAGTGTAATTCTTACCTGATAATTGTTCTTATTGTATATATTTATTGATGTTAGCAAAAAGCCTTTTATTAGACTAAAAGGGGGAGATGTTGGGATAATCTTTTTGTACACTGCATGAAGATGTCTCTGTCCTTTCTTACCTTCTGATTGGTTTAATAAAGAGCTGAATGGCCAATAGCTAGGCAGGAGAGGATAGGTGGGACTTCTGGAGAGAGAAAGGAACTCTGGGAAAGAATCTGAGGCAGAGATTTGCTTGCCAGACACAGAAGTCAGACATATGGTACTGAGGAGAGGTACTGAGTCATTTGGCAGAACACAGATTAATATAAATGGGTTAATTTAAGTTTTGAGAAGTATTTGGGAACAAGCCTAAGCTAAGGTCAAGCTTTCATAATCAATAAAAATTCTCCATGTCATTGTTTGGGAGCTGGTGGTCCAAAGAAAGACGGGTCACACCAGCTTCAGCAGCTTCAGTCTGTCTGTCTGTCTGTCTTTCTTTCTTTTTTTTCCTTCCTTCCTTCCTTTCTGTTGTTTGTTTTTTTTTGGTGTTTTCGAAGACAGGGTTTCTCTGTGTAGTTTTGGTGCCTGTCCTGGATCTTGCTCTGTAGACCAGGCTGGCCTTGAACTCACAGAGATTTGTCTGGCTCTGCCTCCCAAGTGCTGGGATTAAAGGTGTGCGCCACTACCACCCAGCCCAGTTTCTTATTTTTTTTTTCTTCAGAGCTGAGGACCGAACCCAGGGCCTTGCACTTGCTAGGTAAGCGCTCTACCACTGAGCCAAATCCCCAACCCCTCAGTTTCTTATTTTTAAAAAAGATTTATTTTAAGCCAGACGTGGTGGCGCACACCTTTAATCCCAGCACTCAGGAGGTAGAGGCAGGCAGATCTCTGAGTTCAAGGCCAGCCTGGTCTACAATGAGATCCAGGACAACCAGGACTGTTACACAGAGAAACCACGTTTTGAAAACAAACACGCCCCCAAAATGATTTATTTTTATTTATGTGTTATGTGTGTGTATATGTGCATATGCATGTAGTGTCCTTGGGGGCCAAGAGAAAGTCGGGCTCCCTGGAATTGGAGTTACAGACTGTTGTGATCTTCCATGTTGTTGATGCTGGAACCTGAACTTGGGTCCTCTGAAAGAGCAGTAAATGCTTTCAGCCACTGAGCAATTTCTCTGACCCCTTGGCTCCTATTTGAAAAAAAAAATTTGTGCAGACATGTGTATGATATGTATATGTGTGTGTTTATATGATTAGTGTGGGTGTATGTATGCCTTAGCATGTGTCAAGGTCAGAGTCCCTGACATCTTACAGAAGGTTCTGAGCAGCCACGTGGGTGCTGGGAACTGAATCTGGGTCCTCTGCAACAAGAGCAGCCAGAGATCTAACCACTGTAAATTTTCTTTTTTAATTAATAAGAGAGTAACACTGATTCCCACCCCCGCCCCCAGGACCGAACCCAGGGCCTTGTGCTTGCTAGGCAAGCACTCTACCACTGAGCTAAATCCCCAACCCAACACTGATTCTTTTTATTCATCAACTTATAAAAATAAAATGCTTGCTAAACAGAGAAGGGGAAAAAAAGAAAAAGTCACAACCCACAACCTTACTCAAACAATCAACGACCCTTTACACTGTGGATGCTTTTCTAATGTGCTGGTTGACAAACCAATGCACAGATACATCCTGAAAGGTACTACCGGGAAAATGGTAGTGAAGATGTCCACATTCTGTGATGGCTGGACCAGATAGATGCCTTCTTTCCAAGACTACAGTGTTCAGACTCCTGCAGAGCATGCCAGTCACTTTAGTGATCATATTAAAAATAAAAGATTTCATGTCATATCCTCAACTCAAGTCCTCAGAACTGAAGCATCAGAACAGTTCCAAAACTACTACTTACATTTCCCAAGAACTCCACTATTTAAATGACACACTGGGCACAAAAACAATGTTCAAATGCCAAAGCAGGATTCTTATTAGATGGTGGTGAGATTCTTCTCCAGCTGCAACACAATTTCCCTGAGGGCAGGATCCTCTGCCCAGTTGATTTTACTCCCCATAATAAGGCCCTGCAATTAAAAGAAAATTAAGTACTTAATTTAACAAGATTTTAACAAATCTTTCCTGATTTTTTCCCCTTGACAGGTTCCATGTAGCCCAGGTTGGCACCGAACTTACTGTGTATCAACTATACAGCTGAGGATGACCTTGAACTTCTGGCCCTCCTGCCTCCACTCACTCAGTGCTGGGATTATAAGTCTCTGCCAATACGTCCAGGTCACATGGGCTGGGGACCAAACCCAGGGCTTTGTGGCTGCCAGGTGAACACTCGATCAACTGATCGATATCCCTGCGTCCTTGGACTATCTCATCTAACGTATACTGAGCATCTAGTGGTATGCAGCACTCTGATCAGGAGGAAAAACAATACCACACCCTCGGTTTCCTACTGCAACCGTGGCATCCTCACCTTGCATAACACTGGATGGTATGGATTCCAGTGTTCACCTGTGGGTTCCCTGGATCGCTTTTACTCATTAGGAACACTTGCAGAGCTCCCCAGACTACAGGGAAGTACTGTCGCCTGGGGTCAGGCTAACTTTGCACTGCCCGTGTGCACTCTCACCCCTCTCTGGTGAAACAGGAACCATAACTAATACATTTTCTTTTTTTTTTTTGGTTTTTTGAGACAGGGTTTCTCTGTGTAGCTTTGCGCCTTTCCTGGAACTCACTTGGTAGTCCAGGCTGGCCTCGAACTCACAGAGATCTGCCTGCCTCTGCCTCCTGAGTGCTGGGATTAAAGGCGTGCGCCACCACCGCCCGGCCACATTTTATTTTCAAAAGAGAAAAAAAAGTTTAGTTCATCAACGTTTCATACCTTTAAGAACAGTGAAAAACATTTTTATGGCAGACAATGAGTAGACAATGAAGAAATGATTAGGATCATAATTAATGAGAATTCTGGTCATTACCTTTTGATAAACAATTGCTCTACGATAGTAAATTATTATTATTATTATTTTGTATATTTTTACCACACCCCCACCAGCTGAGGATCGAACCCAGGGCCTTGCACTTGCTAGGCAAGCACTCTACCACTGAGCTAAATCCCCAACCCCAGATAGTAAATTAGACAGATTTTAGGAAGTGTTAATAATGTTATGTACAAAAATATGAAGAATTTTGGCCTATAGAAGGGACATTCTTGACAGGTGGTGGGGACACATACCTTTAATCCTACTACTTGGGAGGCAGAGGCAGGTGTATCTCTGTGAGTTTGGGGCCAGCCTGGGCTACAGAGTGAGTTCCAGGACAGTCACTGATGCACAGAGAAACCCTGTCTCAAAAAACCACAACCAAAACAAAACAAAACAAAAAAACCCTTTTGTTTCTATAGGTATGAATTTTTTTTATCTACATGCCTATCTGCTCAGCAGGGCTATTGCCTGGAGGCCAGAAGAGGAGATCCTTTGGGACTAGAGTTACACATAGTTATGAACTGAACCTGAGTCCTCTGGAGGAGCAGCCTGTGTTCCTATCTAATGAACCAACTCTCCAGCCCGTTTCTGGTTTTTTGAGTCATGGCCTTGAATTCCTGCTCCTCCTGCTTTTCTCTTCCAAGTGTTCAGATTATAGGTGTGTGCCCCACATCCAGCTACCTCTGTTCTTAATTTATAGGAATGTTACCTGGAACACATGTTGAATAACTGTGGTAATCTTTATCTCCGTCTGTAGCTTCTTTTGCATGGTCTTTATCATTTCCGAATTTTCCATGTTGTCCAAATCCTCTTTCTGTTTGCTCTTCTCAGTTTGTATTTCTAAAAGCTTGCTTCTTGAAGTTTGTTTTAATTCTGTTAGGTTAAACATAAAACAATATTATATGGCCTGCCTCTGCCTCACTGTTCTGGATTGAAGGTGTGTGCCACCACCACCTGGCATGTTTTGGTTATTTTTGGTTTTCTGAGACAAGGTTTCTCTGTGTAACAGTCCGGGCTGTCCTGGAACTCACTTTGTAGACCAGGCCGGCCTCAAACTCACAGAGATCGACTGTCTCTGCCTCCCGAAAGATGGGAGTAAAGTCGTGTGCCACCATTACCCAGCATGTTTTGTTTTGTTTTAAAGACAGGGTCTCTTTCTATAGTCCTGGCTGGCCTGGAACTCACTATGTACAGTTACCTACTTAAAGGCATGCGTTCCCATGACCCATAGGACAACTTAATAAACAAGTAACCAATGAGACAGCCTATACATGTAATCCCAGTCTAGAGTCTGCCTGAGACCTCCACACCAATGAACATAAATTCCTGCCCTAGGAAGAAGGACTGTAGGGGCCAGAGGGATCAAGGACACAAGAAAACCTGAGAATCAACTAACCTGGGCTCACAGAGACTGAACTGCCAATCCGGGAGCCTGCATGGGACTGACCTAGGCCCTCTACATGTATGTTACAGTTGTGTAGCGTGGAGTTCTTGTGGGACTCCTAACAGTGGGAGCAGGGGCTGTCTCTGTCTCCGTTATCTCCTTCAAGGACCCTTTCCTCCTATTGGGTTGCCTCATCCAGCCTCAATAGGAGAGGAGGTGCCTAGTCTCATTGAAACATGATATATATACCATGGCTGGCCTGCCCTTTTCTGAAGAGAAACCCAGGAGTGCGTGGGGGAGGAGAGAAGGGAGGGGAAACTGCGGCCTGGACATAAAAACAAAAACAAGGCCAGGTGGTGGTGGTGGTGGTGGTGGTGGCGCACGCCTTTAATCCCAGCACTCGGGAGGCAGAGCCAGGCGGATCTCTGTGAGTTCGAGGCCAGCCTGGTCTACAGACCAAGATCCAGGACAGGCACCAAAACAACACAGAGAAACCTTGTCTTGAAAAACAAACAAAAAAAGAAATATACATTTCAATAGTTTCAATTAAAAGGAATCTCATGCCATATATATGTACATATATACACACACACATATACATACATATATTTAAATATATATATTTTTAAAAAGTCTTGCTATAAATTCCTGTCTAGCCTGCTGTACACTATGTAGCTCAGGCTGGCTTTTGAACAAGTGGCGAACCTCTGTCCTTTCGAGTGCTAGTACAATTATGTTGTAATAAATTAGGCGGTAAGACCGTGGAAGCATCTATAATGATAACTGGGAAATTATGTACACTATAAATATGTTCCTATGGAAAGACTCTACAATGACATACACCAAACTGAAGTCACAAGGAGAGGGGGGCATGACTTCTTACTATATTTTCTATCATTTGATTCTTCACTGAGAGAATGTACTCATATTGTAATTTAAAAAAAATTTTTTTTTTACTTTGAGACAGGCTCTCATGTAGTCCCGGCTGGCCTTGAACTCACTATAAAGTAGAACATGACCTGACTTCCTGACCTTGTGTCTAAGCTTTCGGAATGCTGGCTTTATGGCATGCGCCACCACAGCTAACTGTGGCTTAAAGCTCTGAAACAGCAAAACCTAAGCAAGTGCATCTCACACCCAATTCCCTTAACTGCCGTGTTCAGAGACTTCGAAAATTAAATTTATCAGCTGCTGAGAAATCTGTCCCTGTTAAAAGCTAAAGTAGATATAAAGGTGTTCCACAAGTAATTAAATAATTAAAAGGGCCAGTGAGGCCAGGTGGCAGTAGTCCACGCCTTTAATCCCAGTACTCAGAGGCAGACCTCTCTGAGTTCAATGCCCGCCTGGTCTACAGAGAGAGTTCTGGGTAAGCCAGGACTACACAGAGAAAACCTATCTGGAAAACCAAAAACAAGAGCTAGTGAGACGGACCAGTGAGTAAGGGCCCGTGCTCCCAACCGGAGACTCTTAAGGGTTGTCACCGACCTCCTGGTGAACGTCTCAGGGGATGTGCATGTGTTTGGGGGGGGGGGCGCATGCACACACACACACACACACACACACACACACTCACACACACAACTGCAAGAAAATTTTAAACGTAGTCTACATACGAAGTCTCTTCTTCCTAACATCAAGCAGCTTTTCCTCTAATTCTGAAGACTCCTGTTTATCAAAATGAAATTAAAGCATGTCACTCAATGATAAATCGATAATACATCACTGAGTTTCACATAGTCTGATTTTCTTAAGCTCCAATTTCCCCCTTTTTCTTTATTTTTGTTTGTGCTTTATTTTGAAACAAATCTCCTATATAGCTGGCCTTGAACTTACTCTGCATGCTGGGATTAGGCAAAGGCATGTCCCACTACACCCAGTTGTTTCTCAAATAGCCCGGGCTAGCCTCAACTCACTATGGAATCAAGAAAGACTGAACTGATCCCAGTCTGCCTCCTCAGTGCTAGGATCACAGGCGTATGCATTAACACTTGCCCTGAAGCTGAGATTTTCAATTCCCCTATTTCCACAAAGCCAAAGGAAGGAAATAGTCACTTAAATTATGTTGATAATTTGTAACATCAGTAACAAGTAAGATTTATGATAAAACAACCTAAGGAAAGCGATCTGCAGGCACACAGTCCCACTGAATATCTCAATCTTGTGTCATACAGTTAGCAGCAAGATGTCATCAAAATTATGAAAACACGGGCTGGAGAGATGGCTCAGTGGTTAAGAGCACTGGCTACTCTTCCAGAGGTCCTGAGTTCAATTCCCAGCAACCACATGATGGCTCATAACCACCTGCAATAAGATCTGGTGCCCTCTTCTGGCTTGCAAGGACACATGTAGGCACAACACTGTATACATAATAAATAAATAAATCTTAAAAAAAATTATGAAAACACACAAGCACCCCATGTGCCAGCTTACCTCCTGTGACTTCATTATCAACTTCTGTAGCTTTAATATGTGCTTCATGTCATCAGTGAGCACACTGCAAAGGAAACAAAAATATGACTTCTTTACTTAAGCTAAAACTAATAAATCTCAGGGCTGAAGAGGTAGGTCAGTGGTTAAGAGTACTTACTACTCTTGCCGAAGACCTAGTTTGGGTTCCCAGCTACCACATAATAGCTCACACAATAGTCCAGTTGTACCTCCAGTTCCAGGGATCTGATGCCCTCTTCTGGCCTCTGCAGGCACTGCATGCAGGTGGTACACATACATACACACCCACAAACACTTATCCATATAAAGTAATAAAAGTAAACCTTGGGGCTGGGAATGTAGCTTGGTTGGCAGACTGCCCGCCTAGAATGAACACATTTGAATGAACCATGGTCTAGATTTAATCTCTGACTGCATAAATGGGTCATAGTGGCCAAAGCCAGCAATTCCTGGACTCGGGAGGATAAGGCAGGATTTGAGTTTGAAGCCAGCCTGTACCACATAATTAATTCAAGGCCAATCTCAAAATCAAAGAAAGAACACAAGAAAACCAAACACAAAACAACAATAAAAAAAAATCACCCACAATTTAATGAGCTATTTGAGCAGCCTGGACCTGGGCTTGGGGCACCCCAGGCTCCAGCAGTTGAGTGGTTTTCTATAGCCAGGGGACAGCGGAGGGACTTTTGTGACATATTTACTGAAGCCAACTAAAGAAACATTTGGCTGGCTAACGATGAGATGAGAGTGTCTAATTAAGAGCTTGCAGGTAGTTTCTGACCGGCCAAGTGGTTTTACTGTTTACACTGGGCTCCAGCTTGCTCACACAGGAATCTAAGGCACCACAACCCAGGAGCGAGAGATGTCCCACTAAAAATGGCTCTATTCAAGTGATTGTTAACAGCTGTAAACTCCAAAACATGCTACAGACGCTGCTTGGCCTATTTGAACTTTCTATTTTCATGAGGTATACGGTATGTATGGTGAGTCTACCTGCACTTGGCTCCTTTAAAATAAAACTGTTTTGTTTTTAAAAAATGACGCAGGCAAGCCAGGCGGTGGTGGCGCACACCTTTCATCCCAGCACTCGGGAGGCAGAGGCAGGCGGATCTCTGTGAGTTCGAGGACAGCCTGGTCTACAGAGTGAGTTCCAGGACAGGCACAAAGCTACACAGAGAAACCCTGTGGAAATCAGTATGGCGGTTTCTCAGAAAATTGGGAATCGATCTACCTCAAGACACAGCCATACCACTCTTGGGCATATATCCAAGGAATACTCAATCACACCACAAAGAAACATGCTCAACTATGTTCATAGCAGCACTATTTGTAATGGCCAGAACGTGGAAACAACCTAGATGCCCGTCAACTGAAGAATGGATTAAGAAAATGTGGTACATATACACAATGGAGTACTACTCAGCAGAGAAAAACAATGACAGCATGAAATTTGCAGGCAAATGGATGGAACTAGAAAATATCATCCCGAGTGAGGTAACCCAAACCCAGAAGGACAAACATGGTATGTCCTCACTCATAAGTGGATTCTAGATATTAAGCAAAGAACTATCAGACTGCAACCCACAGAACCAGAGAGGCTATATGGCAGGGGGGAACCCTAGGATGACTGTGGCTTAGAATAAGTTTTGGTTTTACTCAAAAATAAATAAATAATGACAAAAATTAAAATTATTATTATTTTATGTGTATGGGTGTTTCACCTGCATGTGTGTGCGTGCATCAAATGTGCATAGTGCCCTCAGAGGCCAGAAAATGGCAATGGATCCCCTAGAACTGGAGTTACAGATGGTTGTAAGCTGTCATGTGGGTGCTGGGAATCGAACCTGGGTCCTCTGGAAGAGCAGCTAGATCTAACTGCTGAGCCATCTCTCCAGCTTCACTACGAAAGTGTTTTAAGGCTTTGTGAGAGGGCTGAGTAAGTAAGGGTGCCTGCTGCCAAGCCTAATGAGCCGAGTCTGATCCCTGGACACCAACGGTGGAGAGATGTGACTCTGGCAAGTTGTCCTCTGATCTCCAAGGGGGTGCCATACCCACTCATCCCCACACAAGGTGAATAAATAAATGTTTTTAAAAAATTGTTTTGAGACAGGGTTTCACGAGAGTCAAGACTAGCCTCAAAATCACAGAGATCTGCCAACCTCTGCCTCCCAAGAGCTGAACTTAAGGCGTGTGTCTCCCCCCTGCTCTGGAACCTCAGAGTTTGGGATCTGTAATCTGAGTCAGCAGGAATATCAAGAGGTTACAAATCGGCCTGAAGGCAGGCAGGCATCCAGACGGGAGAGGTGCCCAGATCCACCCCAGGGCTCTGGTGCTCATGGGAGGGTATATTAGATGATAAGATTTTGAGAGCCTTGGGAAGAAAGATCGCAGGTGTGGCCTGAGGGGAGACTCTTAGGATTTCCAGAACTTTTATTTACACTTCTTAGCAAACTCTAACCAGAACCAGCATCTAATCTCCTTCCCTCTTCTGTCCCTCCCACCTTTTCAGTACTGCGACTGCACTTAGTGTCACACGTGCTAGCTAAGTGATCTACCACTGAGCTACATCCCAGACCTCCCTTTTTTTTATTTTAACTTTTTATTTTGAGACAGGGTCTCATTAAGTGGTTCAGGCTATCCTTGAACTCACCCTGTAGCCCAGGCAGGTAAAACAAGCTCATTTCTACCAGTGAAAAACAAGGAGTGTCCTATTTCATTAAGTTGTTACTGGAGGACCTGAGTTCAATTCCCAGGGCCCATATGTCAAGAGAAAACTGAGTGACTCCTTCAAGTTGTCCTCACACACATACATACGCACACACGTTTGTTTTTTTTTGTCTAAGTTTTTTGAGACAGGGTCTCTCTCTACATAGCCCTGGTTGTCCTGGATCTCACTAAATAGACCAGACTGGCCTCAAACTCACAGAGGTCCTCCTGCCTCTGCCTCCCTGTGCTGGGATTAAAGCTATGTACCACCACAACTGGCTCATGCACATTTTTTAAAAAATATATTATATTTTATTTTTATGTGCATTTGTGTTTTTGCCATGCATGTCAGGGTCCCCTGAAACTGGAGTTACAGACAGGTGTGAACTGCTATGTGGGTGCTGGGAATTGAACTCAGGTCCTCTGGAAGAAGAGTCAGTGCTCTTAACCCCTGAGCCATCTCTCCAGCCCATCATGCACATTTTTTTAAAGTCACAATCTAAAATCATTTGTATACCTCCCTTATCATCCCCATTCTTTCCAAATCCAGGAGAAAGTAAGGAGTCATACCTACTCTCAACGCCCGCCTTTTCCATGTTATTTTTAAGTGCAGCTGAAAGTTTCATCCTAAAAAACAAGAAAAAGAAAACATTAAATAACAAAAAAGAAAATGACATCTTAGAGAAAAAGCTTGTATCATACAGAACAAGTAACATTGATAAGGTATTACAATTTTTAGAACAAGATTGATTTCCCTTCAAATATACACAAAACAGTATGTTTTAAAACAGCATTGCATAGGAAATATTCTTTTTTTAAAAAGTATATTTATCATTTATTTAAGTATACATGTACATGTTTGCACATGAGTAAAGAGTAAAGAGTAAAGAGGACAGAGGGGTGTCAGATTGCCTAGAGCAGGAGTTACAGGCAGCTGTGAGCTGCCAGATATGGGTGCTGGGAATTGAACTCAGGTCCTGCTAGGAACTGAATGCAAGAAGGGCATGTGCTTTTAACCACTGAGCCATCACTCCAACCCCAGGGAATATTCTAAAGTAAAGAATTAAATCACGGAAATAAGAAAGAGCAGTCAAGCCTTGTGGACATCAGCATGGGCCTACTGAGGAGATGCAGGGGGTATGGCTGGAAATGTTACACCCTTTTCCCCACCTGACACAAGGTCTCATGTAGCCTAGACTGGCCTCAAACTCTTTTTCAGCTGAGGATGACCTTGAACTTCTGACCCTCCTGCCTCTCCATGCGCTTGCACCCCCACACCAGCTTGACTGTGAATGTCAAAGCACGCCACTTTAAGCTGGCAGAGTGAGCTATGCAAGACTGGACTTCATCTCCACCACCACACACACACACAAAAGGCCCAGCGAGGCATAGTGGATATCTCCCTATCGTCCCTACCATTCAGGAGGCAGGAGGACCTGGAGTTGGAGGCAAACCTGAACTGGGTGAGAGAATGGGCAATTACGTGCACTGGTAGCAGAGTTATTTCTTCCTTTCCTTTCTATATAACTAGTTAAAATAGCTTGAATTACTTTTTTTATGTATTTCTGTGTGTGTGTGTGTGTGTGTGTGTGTGTGTGTGTGTGTGTGTGTTGTGCACATGCCAGGGCACACAGGTAAAGGTCAGAGAACAACCTGTAGGAGCTGATTCTCTCTGTCCACCCATGCTGGTTCTAGGGGTCAAGCTCAGGTCATCAGACTCATCAGCAAGCCCCTTTAGAACTTAAAGTAATCTGGAAAGGTCAAAACTACAAAGTAGTAGTTATAAGAGTCATTCATTTTCAATTACTAAATCACAAGCCTGTAAGTGGTCATGTTTGTCTATTAATTAATATACATCACCATAGGGAGACTTGCTAAGACATGCGTCATTTGCAATCTGATCACTATAAGAATATAATGGAAGGTACAAAGAGTGGCCACAGCATCACTAGGTAACAGAATTTTAGGGAATTACTTTCATATATGCAGTCTTGTCACTGACAGAAAATTCCTACACAGTGCATGGATACTGTACTTAGCCAGAGCTTATGATGTTATATTTATATTCAAACCCCTATTCAAAATACTTCAAAATACCAATATAGAGCTAGACACAATCGATATGCCTATAATCCCAGAACTCAGCAGGAGAAAGGAGGTTTTATGAATTCCAGGCCCAGGCACTTATCTCTAAATACAACAAAATAACCCAAACCTAACAAAAATGAAAACCCCAAATGCGAAACCAGTAATTAAAGCACACTTAAACTTTCTAACAAGGGAAGTGGCCCTCTCCAGTCATCCCAGAACACGGACGGCTGAGGCAGGAGGACTTCTATAAGTTTTAGGTCAATTTGAACTGCATACCAATTTCCAGGCTAGCCTGGGCTATGGAGTGAGACCCTGTCTCAAAACAACTCTATGACAAGTCTACGTATTAACAGTTACTGAAATAAATAGATCTATGTAACGCTTTTAAACACCAATGTGTTTGAAATTCTCCACTAGCTTCATGAAGACTCCTTATCATCCCTATCCTACATACCTTCTTCAAAGGAAGATACTAATGAATAACATAATTCTCTCAGGGTTAGAAGTTTCTGTAACATTACCTAATCATCTTTTTTTGTCCCTCCCTCTTCTCTTCCTGTGCCCTTTTTTGGAGATAGGGTCTCACTACTTAGTCATGGCTGTCCTGGAACTTGCTATTCAACTTGAACTCAAAAGGATCCACCCTCCACTTAAAGATAGGATCTTCCTGGGTAGCCAAGGTTGGCTTTGAACTCATGGCCCTCCAGCTTCAGCCTCTTGAGTGCTGGGATCACAGGCTATGGCTGGCTTCTAATCATCATTTGATTCAGCTTAGTTAAAAAATCCCCTCAAACGTCTCTCCATGCTCATTTTTGCATTTAGTTCACAATTCTTAGTAGTATTAAGGTAAAAGTTACCTGTTTAGTGCAAGATTTTTCATTTCAAAATTACTTTTTACATCTTCAATTTCATTTTCCAGGTCTTCAATTTTACTGTTAAAGAAACATGAACCAAAGAATGTCAGTCAAAGTCATCACCGAAATTCGTATTAAGTAAATAAGAATTTAAAAGGTTGGGGAAAAGGTTGAACACCTCTATTTGAACAGAAGAGAACCACAGGCTCACCACACAGGAGCCTATCTACACAGCTGGTGAGCTGATGGCTGGCTTCCTTCACTAAGCTAGATCTAGACAGTGTGTGTGTGTGTGTGTGTGTGTGTGTGTGTGTGTGTGTGTGTGTGGTGGGGGCAGACAGCAGAGAAGCAACCGCCCCCTAGCACCAAATACCCCAGTGCAAATCAACCACCTCCCAACAAAGGCATGGCTTACTCATTTGGAATCATAAAGGAAAAGAAAGACAGCATTGTAACATGCACTGTATGATCAAATCTTAATAAAAGATTAAAATATGACGTACAATTCCATTTGTTTTTCTTGCGTGATCTGTTCTGTAGTTCTTTCTTCATCTACAAGGAAAAAGTTTTTCAAGTCAGCAACAATTTTATTTAAATAACTATTTAATGTGTGTGTGCATATGAGGGAACACATATGATAGTCAGAGAACATCTTGTCAGCCAGTTCTCCCCTCCACCACATGGGTTCTAGGCATTGAATCCTGGTGTCAGCTTATTTGGCAAGCACTTTAACCGGCTGAGCCATCTTGCTGCAAACCCCCAGCGACCTCCTCTGCCCCCATTTCATAAGTATCTTGCATGTTTCTTTGTTCACCTGGTTTGCTACACAGAATGTACACGAACAACTTGTTTTTCTCTTGAGACAGCATCTCTCGGTGTAGCTCAGGCTAGCTCAGAACTCAATGTGGAAATTAGGCTGGCCTCAAACTTACAGAGATCCAACTCTCTCTACCTCTTGAATGTCGGAATTAAAAGGCATGAGTCACCATGCCTGCAGAAAAACAACTTTTTGTAAAGCTGATTTTCTTCCCAAGAATACCACTGATCTAGAGCCTGGAGACAGCTCAGCGTTTAAAAGCCCTGGCTGCTCTTGTAGAGGATCTGGGTTCAATGCCCCACTGCCCAGATGGTGGCTCACAACCTCTGCAACTCCAGTTCCAGGGGACCCAACACCCTCTTTAGCTTTATGGTACAGAAGATATACAGCAGGCAAAAACAGATGCACATGGAATAAAAATAAATAATTTTTAAAACCAAGAGCACTCATCAGCAAACTCAAAAAACTTCCTTGAAAATGAAACTACTTACTTGCATCAATCATCGACTTGTATTCTAAGAGTTGTTGTTTAGTCTGCGCCCTCAGCCTGCAAATTGAAACACAGGGCGGACAGGAAAGTGTTCACGGACGGCGGTTACAATCATCATGCAATACATGAAACTTGACACTGCCGTCTTCGCCTTCAGCCTCATAAAATGGAATAGAGTGGGAAAAGGGCATGCTGGAGAAAAAAGTTAAAAATGTAATTCTTCCACACATTAATAGGCCAGACCGAAATGTACTTAATGGAAACTGCTATAGGTAGGTAACCGAAAGTGATGACAGCCCAAACTCTATTAGGTTACATACAGACTGTAATATTTTCAGGAGGGGCTGGAAAGATGGCTCAGCCATTAAGTGGGTACTGCTCTTGTAAGAGGACATAAGTTTGGTTCTCATCACCAACACCAGCTGTTCATAATCAGCTGCAAATCCAGCTCCAGGAGGAATTTGCCACCTCTGACCTCCAAGGGCATGCATTTGCATGTATAACACACAGACAGACAGACAGATACATGCACATACCCCTAACTAAAAATAATGAAAATAATTTTTTTCTTTTTTCTTTCTTTCTTTCTTTTTTTTTTTTTTTGAGACAGAGTTTCTCTGTGTAGCCCAGGCTGTCCTGGAACTCACTCTGTAGATCAGGCTGGCCTCAAACTTAGAGATCAGCCTGCCTCTTCCTCCTAAATGTTAGGATTAAAGGCATGTGCCACCACCCCCAGTTTTGAAAATACATCTTAAAAAAAAAAAATCATTGCACCATCAACTGCTAGGGGACCATCATGGCAGATCTCCAGGAGGTGGTGGGCTTGGACTTAGAGGCCCAAACAAACCTGGGTCCTTGGCAAAATGCAAAAGTCAGGGTCTCTACAGATCTACCTCTGGCTCAGCGCTTGCCCTGCCCTAAAAAACAGAAAAGTGCCAAGGGCAGACATTTCACGCAGAACCAGGGTGCACTTTATGTTCCTGCACAGACAGATATTGGTGCCTCCTGGGGGTTTTGGGGTCTTCCTGTCCCTATAGTGGTTCTGAGGGGAGAGTCATTCCTGCGTTCCCCTGTTGGGTAGAACCCAGGCCCTTTGCCCTGGAGGCCTGGTTTCCCAGGTCACCCCTCATACCTGACTGCAGTGCCTCCTAAACTTTGGGTTCCTTGGTTTGGTTTTAATACAGTTCTCATTACACAAGTGCATTTCTGGCTATCACTTGTAACCATAGATATACATGCATATATATATATATATATATATTCTATCTACAAAGTGTTTTATTTGCAAGATGTTTTTGAGGTGAGCTTGGGTCGTGCCCGCCTTGTGTTCATCTGTCCCCACCCTCATACCCTGGCCCAGAGTGGTGCGGTGGTGGGCCGTCAATTGTATGTATTAAAATTACTGTATCAAATAAATGTTTATTGATTTTTTTTTCAAAAAAAAATCATAAAATCTTACAAAGCATTTTCAGTAAATACAAAAAAGGGAACAAAAAGTAACTTGTGGAGAGATAATTAATGTCTAGTACTTTTTTATAGTTCTATTATTCCTAATCCAAAATCCAACCTAAAATAATAGGAAAAAAGCTGAGAATGGTAACGCACGCTTCCAGGGCCAGCTGCACAGTCCTGAGACGGTCTTCAGAGACCCGTCTCAACACCTAAGAACATCTGACAGACGATGAAAGCTTACGCTACAGCAAGTTCTTTAAGTGATACAGTTCCAAATGAAAACAATTTCACACCGGGAATCAGGCTTGTCATCCCAGTGACCTGGAGGGCTGAGGGAGGAGGGACAGAGCCAGTGCAGGCCTGCGGGCTTCAGACCAGTTTTGGCAACTTATCAATCTCAAAATAAAAAGTCAAAAGGACTGATGATGTAGCTCAGTCTTAGAGTGCTTGCCTAATATGCTTCAGGCCCTAGGTTCAATCATTACTACTGCCAAAAACAACCCCACCTTCGACTAGTTATAGATTAAAGTAGAAGTGCTGTATAGATACACTCAAAAAAGTTTCTTCAGCTGAAATGGGAAGAAGTTGTCATGGTTACAGGCAGACAGACAGACAATGTGGTACAGGACATTTGATTACACTGTGAACCCCAAGATTGCATTATTTACTGGAAAAACCCATTTCTAGCTGTGATGTGGCTCAGCCCTAGCACACATCATTAATCCAAGAGCTTTCTGCTTGAATATTGTAAACAGGATTTAAATAAAGCCAAACATAGGTCAAGAGGCAGGGCAATCAGTTGACAGGAGGTGAACATAGGAAAAAAACCAAGAGGGAGTTGGGATGATGGATAGAGAGACACATAGGAAGAGAAGGGAGGGACATTCAGTCGGGGGAGTCTTGTTTGACACGGCATAGGAGAAAGTGAAGGTTTCTGCGACCTCCGATGAGGAGGAAGGTCAGCTGGGTGCTTTCCCAGCCTCTCTGAGCTAGCAGGCTTTCACCCCAGCATCTGGCTGCCAAGTCTTTATTGGTAAAATCAGACAATTGAGATTTTGTTAAAAACAACAGATAGGCCTTTGCATGGCTAGGCATGGTGACTAATGCCTATAATTCTATCACCTGAAGGCAGAGGCAGGAGGATTACTCCAAATTCAAGGTTAGCCTGGTATATATATAGTTATAGCCTGCCAGTGCTACACAGCAAGAATCTGTCTCAAAAATTCAAACAAGTCTCTTTGTTATGACTTTTAAAGTCTGCAAAACACTTTATTTTTTTTTTTTCCTGTAAAGAACCAGATAGCAAATAACTTAGGATCTGGGAGCCATACAGTCTGTTTTAACTACTTATTCTGCCCCTGTAGCAGAAAACTGTGTCCCAATAAAACTTTATGAGCATTACATTTGGATTTCATGTGTTATGAAATATTTTTGGCTCCCATCCTTATTTAAACATAGAAGAACTACGCTGAAGCCCAGTGGTACAGCATTTGCTAAGCATACACCAGACGCTGGGTCCCATCTCCAGTACTAAAAGACAGCTTTTCTTAGAAGAGCAGCAGAGTGGATTTGGTCCACCTTAGGCTGAGTCAGCTCCTTGACATCAAATATCCCCCTAGAAACTGCTGAGTGGAGAGCATATTAAACACCATCCTAGTAGAATGATAAACAAACGAAGCTTCTGGACTTAAAGGGCGTTAGCCATAAAAGGTGGGTTGGGCTGGGTGGTGGTGGCACACGCCTTAATCCCAGCACTCAGGAGGCAGAGACAGGGGAATCTCTGTGTTGGAGGCCAGCCTGGTCTACGGAGTGAGTTTCAGGGCAGCCAGGGCTACCCAGAGAAACCCTGTCTTGAAAAACCAAAAGAAAAAACTGCCCCCGCCCCTTCCTGTAGCTTGGCTTGGATGTACGGCTCAACCAGCCGGGACCACAGTGGCAAGGTAGGACAGGAGGACAGGTTCGAAGCCTAGCTAAGGACGGAGCACGGCGCTAAGCATTTCCTCGGAATGTCTCACCTAACCCCTCGCCCCCAGCGGCTCTGCACGTAGGGCATCCTTTGCTGCCCCCTCCCCCCACTGTCGAGCTTAAAGCGGTTAAAGTAATAGTGCAGTCAGGCTCGAAGCCATGAGTCAGCCAGTGAGTCTGAATGTGCACCCTGGGCCTCCTGAGCACGGACGGGATGCTGAGCGGGATGCCGGGCGGGAGCACCTGAGCAGCAGGCGGATGCGGTCCTCGATGTTGTCCTCCGCGGCCTGCGGCACAGCCCTCACCGCTCCGCAGTCCTCAACCCCGGCCGCAGCCCCCGGCCGCTCCATGGCAGAGGCCATAAGTCTGATCTCTACCGGAACATCCCAGCGTTGATTCCCGCCACGAAATTGGCACCCGGAAGTACCCATCTCGTCCCGCCCCTTCCGCCCTAAAGCCCCACCTTCTGCCGCTCCCGGCGTCGGGTTGCCGTGGTTACTGCGCTGCGTTCTTTTCTCTGGTTTCCCTGGAGAAATAGATTGCATTCCCCTAACCTCTCACCGACACGCGCGGTCGATTCGAAGCCTTTGGAGATGTAGCTTAGTGGTAGAGCGCTTACCTAGCAAGTATAATTCCCTGGGATCGACCCAGCACCGAGCCAGCGGCGGTAATCCGGGAATAATTTAACTCGAACTAAGAGTGGCCCGGAGGGAGAGAAGCTCTGGCCTAAACAGATGTCAATAGTCCTGCCTGGGTGCTGTTATTGTCCTTCCTGCTACTACGCTCCAAGTCTGGGTTTGGAGGATGTCCTGCAGAATGGGATGTGTGAACCGGCTGATTGTAGGTGGCTGCAGAGGCCAGGAGGCATCAGATTCCCTCCAGAACTGGAGTTACCGGCGGTTGTGAGCCACTTGATGTGGGTGCTGAGAATTGAACCTGGGTCTCTCCAGCTTCTGCTCTCCCCTCCTTTAATTTTTTGAGAGTGGATCTGATGAAGCTCAGAACTGGTCTTGAACTCCCAATCTCCAGCCTCCACCTTCCAAGTGCTGAGTGAGAATGACGTGGAATCAGTCTCTTGCAGTATTGTACTGGAAAAAAAAATCTTCTCTTGCAGTGCTGGGAACAAGTCTAGGGTCCCTCAGTTAGGGAACTTCATCCCCAATCCCTACTAGACCTTTGTTCATCGGCCCTAAGGTCCATATCTCTGGTTTTGTGAAGAAATGAATGCCTCAAGGAGGTAGAGCTGGCACATGGCCCCCAGAGTTCCCACGGCCACACCCACGATCTTTCAATTCCTTGCATTGGAACTCCATTCAGCTACCACTGAGATTCCCAGGAGAAAGAAGGGAGGAAGCCTGCAATCCCAGAACCGGGGAGGCTGAGGCAAGAAGATTGCAATGAGTTCAAGACCAGTCTGGGATACACAGTAAGTACCTGGACAGAGTACATGGCAAGATTCTGTTTGCAGGATGGGGGGTATGGTTGAAATTGGAAATCACTGAGAATTGGGTGTCTTGACTTGACAGGCTACAATTGAGCCTTGAAGTCGAGGAATGGAGAAAATGCTGGACCTATATGAATGACTGATTGACTAGTAAGTTTTTCATTGTCACTTAAGGTATACTGCCTTGCTGAACAAATACAGCAGCTCTTTGAAGGGCTGGATAGTCTTCATACTATTCCCTAAGTTGATCACACCATGCTTGTCCAGTTATCAACATTGTTATAGTTCCTGTCTAAACTGCACCCCTTTAATCTTAGCACTCAGGAGGTGGAGGCAGGTGGATCTCTGATTTCAAGGCCAGGCTGGTCTACAGAGCTAGTTCCAGGATAGCCAGGGCTACAGAGAAACCCCGGGGAATGGGGGGAGGGTTGTGTAGAATAAAGTTAAAATCAGACCCCAGGGCACAGAGTTGAGTTGGAAGGGAAGCGGGGTGGATCTGAGAAGACAGTGTGTGTGTGGCAAATAGGACCAAAACACCTTATACCAAAATCTCAAAAATTAGATTTAAAATCTCTACTGGGCAGTGGTTAAGTGTAGTTCAACTTGTTACAAGCATGTGTGGGGCCTGAGTTAGATCCCCACTACCACCTCCATACCACCAGAAACAAACCCAAAGCAGGCAGTAAAACATACTGTAACCCCAGCATTTAGGAGGGTGAGGAAGGATTGAGACCCAGGCCAGCTGGAGACAGCTCATCAGTTACAAGTACCACATTCTACATACTTATTCTTATACCCACAGAAAGTCACAAACCATCAAAATTCAGAGCAGTTGTCTTGTGGTGCCCTATCCCAACTCATCAACACCTGCACTTAAGGCTTCAGGAGCACTGAAGAGGGGTCATAAATATTGCTAAGAGCCGAGGAACAGGAAGACTGTTTGAGACTGTCTCCTTGAAATGTTAGGGAAGCTCCATCCATTAAGTCTCGGCAACATGGATGCCTAAACTAGACTTCAGCAAGGAAACCAACAGACATGCTAACATGGAAGGGGGAAATTCATGGGCCCCAACTAAGGAATACTGAAAATTGTAAAGTCTTCCCTATGAAGTTCTCTAATTGATCTCTAGTACCAAAGTGGTTGGTGCGGAAATTATATATTATTCACACAAGTAACGTTATAGACTAAGCAGATTGTATTTATGAACAAACATATCACAATAATAGGCTATGAATTTGATAATGTAAGGGGAGGGTTATAGGGTAGAGGTTGAAGAAATGTAAATTATGTAATTATATTCTAATAAAAAAATAGTACAATCTTTTCACAAGCCCAGCACTAAGCTAAGGAACCTCAGGACTATATAGGGAAGGGAACAAGAAGTTTCTAAGTGGGAAGATACATGCTTGTCCACTCCAAGCTAGTGTAGTACACAGGTAAAACCTTGTACTGGCAACGAAGCATCTCACAGTTCATGTGGCAAATATTTGATAATGCCAAGCACTTGTAAATGATTAAGCCATATCTGGCCCTACAAACTCAGTATAAAAACCATCCTATCATCATGGGGACAGGGGGTGGGGAACCATTTAGATCAGAGGACAATGAATGTTCACTTGAGATGTTTTATCCCAGTGATATAAATGGGTGTTCATCTGGAAGACTTCCATCACATCACTTACAGTTCACTGAAGGAATACACACCTAAGAGAAAGCCATTTGGAAAAATTTTGAGACAGGTCTGGCCTTGAACTCACAAAGGTTGGCTTGTCTCTGCCTCCCTTGTACTGGAATTAAAGATGTGCCCACTTCCTAGTTGTTGATCTTAAGACTGAAAATCCATAACTAAGCCAGGTGGTGGTGGCCCATGCCTTTAATCCCAGCACTCGGGAGGCAGAGCCAGGGGAATCTCTGAGTTTGAGGCCAGCCTGATCTACAAAGTTCCAGGACAGGCCCCAAAGCTACACAGAGAAACCTTGTCTCGAAAAACCAAAAAGGAAAAAAAAAAAAAAAAAAAAAAAAAGAAAATCTAGAACTACAAGATGTTTATTAGCAACATGAAGCTTCTATACAGCAAAAGATAACATTAAACAGTCAAAAGGGCAAATGAGAAATGGGGACAGCTTCCCATTAATAAAATTTTATTCCACTTGACATCAGATGTATAAATTAAAACAGGATATTTGCCACACAAGACAGGAGAAAGAGAAAATGGCACCTCGGTATAGTGGACAACAAGTCTCACCTGGCTTTGTCAGAATTTAAAGCATACCCTCCTAGGAAAGCTACTATGCATAAAGCCAAGCAAGGTACAAAACAGCATTTTAGCAAGCAGTATTGTGTATAGAGGCAACGAGAGAATGCAGTTTGAATGTCATTAAAGGGATGATTACATTACATACAGTATGAAATGCACACTATGAAATGCAATACAGGTGTTGAAAGGAATATTGTTGAGAAAAATGAACCCATATAAAAATTAATAACATATGCATGATTACATTTGTACAGGATATTGAGATTGAGGGGCAAATTCTTTTTAAAAGTTAACTTTAATTTTAAACATCCTATTTTCCAAGCCAATTAAGAACAAATAAATAATTACACAAGAAAACTGGGTTTCAGATCTGAAAGTCCATAGCTCAAGAGATAGTGGTGAAGGGCAGCAACCACCTGAAGAAGTAGAAAGTGGAAGGAAGGACAAGCTGGGTAGATCTGTAGTTTAAACCAGAGCGAGGCAGAGGACTTTGCAGGATGACTTAAGATACGATCAGGACACATAAAGTGAAGGAAGTATATAAACAAAAAGGCTACAATTATATACATTAGTTGGATCCCATTAAACTAAAAGCAGTTTTTAAAATATTCCTAAATGTTTCAGACAACTGTTATCCTAGAGTCAGAAGCGACCACATTCAAATGAGGTAAGCTTTGAAAGTAAAAACGTCAACCTTTATTGAAGAGCAAGTAAACACTGTATACTATGTACACGTGGCACATGGTGCCAATTTGCAGATGTAGTAGTCCACTTGAGTTATGCCTTTGTCACGGCCTTGGACAAATTTTGAACTAGTGTACAATTCAGCTGTGCCAGAGTGCTGATCTTAGCATGCTTGGATGTCGCATACTTATTCTTGATAGTCTGTAAAGAGAAAAAAAGCTCTATTATCAAGGAAGAAAAACCATCCCATTGGGGTGTATAGTATACATTGGGAAGGATTGGAGGGGGGAAAAAGAGAAGAGATTGAAATGATGTAATTATATTTTAACTTGAAAAAGAAAAACCAAACAAAACCAAATCTCTCCATGCATGTAGCCCTGGCTGGCCTCTCCCTGCCTCCAGAACGCTGGGATTAAAGGACTTGAACCAGCCATGAAGTTTCAGTTGACTCACCATGTGCTTTGTAAGGCCACGGTTCACCATGACTACGTTCTTAGCCAGGTGCTGCATAACAGGCAGAAGGGATTCCTCAGTGTAGGACAGGTAGTGCTGCAGAGTTGGTGTCTAAGACAACAAAAACATGTTAAAACACCAGCTTTCTAGACGCTATTCAAGAGTCGGGCAGAGGACTGTGTATGGCAATCACAACTGAAATTTAAGTCATCTCTGCCCAGGTATGCTTCTGCAAGAGCCTGTGATCTAATCTAACCCCAGCATTACAGCTGCTGGATTCTCAACCCCAAGGTCAGGGCGGCATCTGGTACATAAGAATGTGAATGGGTTTCTTAGACCACTTGGTGTAGCTTCCATGTGTGCAAGGATTAACAGACTCCAAAAGGGTGGGTGTTATCAGAAAGATTAAAAGCCTAAGAAATGGAAGCATGCATTTCACATTCCTATTTAGGAAGCAGGAGAAGAGTCAGTTTTTAGGGCTGAAGTGGTGCACTCAAAGGCTGTTTACAGTGGAAACGCTTGGTCGTTTGGAGATGGCTTACCCATTCACCGTTGTCGAGAATTTTCAGTGCTAAGCAGAAAGCTCCAGCTGCAATTTGCGAAGGAGCAAAGTGTACCATGTCGTAGTCCAGCATAGTGAGCTCCATGAGGTATTTGGCCAAAGTATGCTGTTCAACGTCAACCTGGAATAGATCCACACACACTGAGCTCTTTTGCAGAATTTTACTTTGGCAATAACTTACATAGAAAGCCCTATCTATGACTATAAACTCTAATACAATGGTCCAAAGATGGCCTTAAGAGTAACCATGTTGCCGGGCAGTGGTGGCACACGCCTTTAATCCCAGCACTCGGGAGGCAGAGGCAGGTGGATGGATCTCTGTGAGTGAGGCCAGCCTGGACTACAGAGTGAGTTCCAGGAAAGATGCAAAGCTACACAGAGAAACCCTGTCTCAAAAACCAAATTAAAAAAAAAAAAAAGAGTAACCATGTAATATGCAGCCTGATTAGAAAGAGCCTTATCAGGAGATCTCCAGGAGTAAACTGGGGAAGGATGGGGGCAACAGAGGGAAGGAGATGAGGGATGAGAACTTGAGGGAATGAGATGGCCAAGCTGGGGGAGAACAGAGTTTGAGAGCAATG
>CABHPQ010169808.1:0-14360 GCA_902168405.1 Peromyscus aztecus
CTCCTTTCGCAGAATTCGATTTGGGAAAGTTTAACCTGGAACTTCTTTTTTTTTTTTTTTCCATGCAGAACCCATAACTCGCTATGGAGCATGCCTTTACCCCGCTGGAGCCCCTGCTACCCACGGGTACTGTATTCCTTACCATGCTTACGGTGTCAGCACGAGGCCCGCAGAGGGACAGCATCCCGACCCTGAAGGGCTGCTGCCTGCACCTTAACCCCTGTCTCCGCTTTCTGTTTCCTGTGGGCAAGTCACTCAACCACACTTGTGCCTCTGTGTTAGTCTTGGCCCTGTAGAACCTTTGTGAGGACTCAGGGAGTTGATACAGTCTGTGTCCTCTGCCAGAAGTTCCAAGAGTAAATAAACACCTAACACTGAACACATCTCCAACGGTGGAACCTATGACACTGGGAACATGAGGGACGCATTTCTAACCACCTGAAAGTACCTGAACTTAGTAACAGATTAGTAAATGGTTATATCAAAGTCTGAAAGGTTTAACACTAAGGCTTTTAATTTTTCTTACAAGTTTTTGTGTGTGTGTGCTGGAGATCAAACACAGGGCCTTGAGCACACCAGACAAATACTTTATCAGTAAACTATATGCCCAGCCCCAAGGATTTTTATTTCTAAAACTTTGTAATGATTGCACTCCACATGGTAATATGTGGAATAAGTTTTATTAGTAGCATTTATTTTGTAAAATTGACTACTGTGATACATTAAGGCTAGATGTATTTAACTTTCAAATTAGTTTCTGGGTCTATGTATGTGTGTGTAGGTACGTGTGCTTATGGAGACAAGATGTCCACCTTGAGTGTCATTCCTCAGGTGCTGTCCACTTTGTTTTTGGATCTCTCACTGGCCTGGAAATCATTGATTAGGCTAGGCTGGCTGGCTAGCCAATTGGATAGGGTCCCCAGGTGTCTTCCTGTGGCCACCTCCATAGAGCAAGGATTAAGTGCTAACCACTATGCCATGTACTTTTATGTGGGTTCTGAGACTGGATTCACTTCTTCCTGCTATCCTGACTGAATTGTCTCTCTAGCCCATATTTACCATTAGTGTTTGTTGTGTTCGCACTGTGTGGAATTTTGGGTTCATCATTAGTATCAGTTTCAGGAGAAGCATCATTTTTCAGTGTTTGCCTTTAGTTTTTATAAGCATGTGAATTCTCTTGTTCTGAGAGGTTTGAATTTGATTTGTACTTATCACTAATACATCCTGAGACTACTGATAGAAAAATCCGAAGGCTACAGTAATAACAGTAGGTGACATTGACTCTTTAGTCTTAGTCATTCATTATGCTCAGTTCTTCATGTACAGTCATGCATCCCCTAAGGGCTGAGATGGTTTCTAAGACTATGTGAATCTCACAATTGTGTGAACATGCAGGAGTCTGTCTACACATACTAAGAGGGCTACCATGTCACTCGTCTATGTACTCTTGTCTCTAGTGCTTCATTGGTGCCTTTTTACCTTATTATATAGGTAGAGGAAAAGTGTAAATGGATGTTTCCTGTCCTGACCACCCCGGACTGAATAACCAACTCAGAGGCTGAATATGAATTATAAATGCTTGGCCAATAGCTCAGGCTTGTTACTGGCTAACTCTTGCCACTTAAATTAACCCATATTTCTGTTTATGCTTTGCCACATGGCTCATGGATTGTTACCTCATTTTCTACACATCCAGTTTACATGGCAGCTGGCTGGCATCTCCCCTGACTCTGCCCTCCTTCCTATTCTCAGTTTGGCTTTCCTGCCTAACTTCCTGCCCAGCTATGACCTGTCAGCTTTTTATAAACCAGTGAGAGTAATACATATTCTTAGTGTAAAAGAGGATTGTTCCACAGCAGAAAAGAGTGGTAGAATGAGAATTAAAACACATTTTTTAAAACTTGCTTATGTTTCCTGTTTATTACTGCAAACAGTTTTCCAGACATAAAGCATCACAACATCTTGCAAATTAAATCTCACAGTTTCTAATTATCTAATAATGGCAGAGCCAACAGCATTTCCAAAAATAAACATTTGATCCTGGTGGACTTGTTGACCTTCAGATCTCCTTCTAAAATGTTAGAATGTTACTGTCTGAAGATTGCTAATGTTTTCTGTCTTGAAAGAAGTGCAGAGAGGGGTGAGTGCTGTAAAATGACATTGAAGAATTCGAATCTCCAGATTTAAATTTTCATCTTACTGCTTAGTGGTTCTGAGATCTTGTGACTCGGTTTCTTTGTCTGGAGGGCAGAGATACGTCATGGGGCTATTGGGACTATCAGCTAATACACATAGAGCAGTCTGACTCAATGGCTAGGAACTCATAGGTTCAGTGGCAGAGTCTGAGAGAAGCGACGGCAGTGGGAGTCCAGGGTCAGTGCTGAGATGCTAACAGTAATGTACAAGAAGGGCAGTGTTGCCCTCATTTTTATGACATACTCAGCGGAGAAGCTTTGGCTCTTTAATCTAGAACATTTCTAAGTTTACACTGGAGGAGCAAGGTTTGTAATACTGTGGTGTCCCATGTCAGGTCCAAAACCTCAGGGACCAGAATCCAGTGCTCCTGTGGTGGTTCTCAGAATTTCTTCCTCTGTTGATTCCTGTCTCATTTTTAGCTTTGGTGGTGAAACAGGGTTCCTAGGCATGTTTCTGTTGACTTTATATTCATGTAAGATGTAGTAAAGTTGAGTGGTTACTATGAGACTAGTGCAGTGCCTAGTCCTTTATAATAATTTAAGAAGTATTGGAGCTTATTTTTTTATTGAAGGGATTTTTTTTTTAAATCAAGCAAATAAAGCCTTCCTCAAACTGCTAATATTTTACTGTAGTCTTCTGGAAATAACTCTTACTACTCATTTCAAACCAAATGGGTATATATTATAAATTGTTTTATAGATGACATGTTAGAACAGTGAGTTAATATATCTATACACACATACATACAACTGTATATGTGTATATGTATATATATATATATTAACTTCAAATGTTGTATGAGTTCCTTGTTCATTTTCTTTCTGAACAAAATAGAAATGTTCCTAAGTAAACAGCCCATTCTACTTAACTGAGGACTTAGCTTAGTAGTAAAATATGTGCTTTGCATACATGTGGCCTGTGCTCCATCTTCTCACTAAAAACAAACAACTTTATGTGTTCTTCTGAATTTTGGGCTTGAATGTTTAAATAACTAAACTTAGAAAATAATTTTATACCTTCTTTCTGCCAGTTTTTCACTAACTTCTTTGTTGTGGATGTTATAGAGAAATATCCTAAGTTATTTTTTTCTCCTTTCCCTCCTTCCCTCCCTCCTTCTCTCCCTCCTTCCCTCCCTCCCTCCCTCCCTCCCTCCCTCCCTCCCTTCCTCCCTCCCTCTTTCACTCCTTTTTGTCATTTGTATTCCAGGCTGCCCTCCTGCTTGCTTCATAGGTGAGAATGCCTCTGAGCTTCTGATCCTCTTAGCTCCTCCTACTGTAGAGATTACAGATGCTTATCACCATCACACCTGATTCTCTGTGGGGTTGGGGATCCAATCTAGGGCTTTGCATGTTGGGAAAGTACCCTACCAACTGAGCTACATCTCCAGACCATGTCCTGTGTTTTTCTGATTAGCAATATACATTCAAATTGATCTTTTCTTAAGGGTCATATTATTTGTAGTTTGTGTGGTTCCTTTCTGTAGTTGGTACTTTGATAACAATGGTTTTGAAAATTTATGCACATGTATCAGTTGGATAAATTCTTAGAACTGAAATTGCTGGGTGAAAGGTATTTGTACATTTCCAAGGTCAGGAGAAAGGATGAGCCAGCTAGTGCTTTTCTCTTGTTACTGGGAGCTGTGGGCCATACAAAAGTGGAAAACGCTGCTTTCTGTCCGGGAGTGCACTGTGTAGTGGGATGTTAGGAAGAAAGTAAGATGGATGCTAGTGAGATGTTAGCCTGCAGTGCTCATGTATGAAACACAGGGTCTCCAGAGAGGGGGATTAGGGAAGGCAGGAGTAGGCAAAGAACTCATGGTTGAGCAGACTGTATCTGCATCTCCAAATGGGCATGGGGTTTCGGTTTCGTTTGTGAGTGGCACCGGGAAACCAGAGGTACGTTGCAAGGGAGGGCTAGTGCTGCATCCACACAGGAGAGTACTCACCTACAATGGCGGCTCTGAGAAGAGATCTGATGATGCTGGAGGACATTGGGGGAGTTTGAGAATGGTTGAGAGATGAGTAAAATCAGGAAGTGGAAGATAAAGAACTGTTTCAGGGAAGGAGGTAAAAAACATGTAAAGGTTTTTGTGTATTCCTCATTTCAGATAGTCCATAAAAAGCAGTCTTTAGAATACCCTAAAGCTTAAGTAAATCATGTACCCTCAGCAAACAAACAACTTCAACAAGCCCACAAAAGCTTAAAAAAAGAGTTTAAAATATATTTTACAATGTACAGCATAATAGCTTTTTGCCACTAATGAAGTATCTGGCACAAATGAGTTATAAACATAGTTTATTTAGCTTTCAATTTTGGATTGTCAAAGTCCAAGAATAAATACTGTGCCATAGATTTAGCCTCTAGTAAAGGTTGAGGATAGTGGTCCCTTTATGGTAAGGCCCCCTGTGGGAGGAAGCAGTTTTATCTCCATCAGGGGGCAGAAGGAGAGACTAGGGTCCTTCAGTCTCCTATGAGGGTACATCCTATTTATATGAGTGCCTCAGATCTTAAAGGTTAGTACCACCTGGCAGTAGTTGCACATTATGGACCAAACCTTTCATTACAGTGGTATGTCATCTTCAAACTTTTGTACTCAGTATGTAACATTAGAAAACATTAACAAAATGAGCTGGTTGTGTATTTCAGTGGTAGAGTACTTTGGTATGGATATGGCTCTGAGTTTCATCTACAATACCGCACAAAACAGAACCACACTGTAACCCCTCAGAGGCTGCCACTGTTGCCACAGTGTATATATGTGTACATTTAGTCTGTGCATTTATATTTACATTCTCCCAGATATTTACTGTGTATAATCATGCATTTAAGCTCTTTAAAAACAGAAACGGGAATGTGATATAAGTTGCTTTATTCAATTTATGACTCCACTCACCATATTCCATAATATGTTCCACTCAACATATTCTATAGTATGTAATGCTGCCCATATTTAAATTGCTGCTTTTCTAGAATGAGTTTTCCCAGTTGCTTTCTTCCAGTGAGGGCCACCTGTGCATTTCACCCAGTCTTTTTGAATTTACCATGCTTGTTCCTCACATTTTTAATTCTCCTTGACATTGTTGACATTTTAAATAAAGCTTTTACATCAGCCTTAAAGAGATCTGATGGAATAAAACATACAGCAATTTGATATGTCATACAACTCACTTTAGAAATATAACTTCTGAGTCAAAAATTCCATTTTAGTTTCTACACATAATTTGATCTTCATAAATAAATTTTATGCTGGCAAGCCATTTATTGATCATTTTGCATTTCTTTGCAAAAAGATTATAGACTTTTAAGTTTAGAAAAGATTCCTTTGAGCATGATGCCCTTGGGAGTTATTTCTTCTAAATTGAATTACCATTATTGAGGTTTGTTCTAAACTTAATTACCATTTTAAGTATTATTAATGCACATTTGATCCAGTCAGCATAATTATATTACAGACTTTTGTAATAACTAACGTTTACATGACATTGTATGCTTAGCATAGTTCTAATGCTTCTACAAGGCAATGCCTGTGGAGAATGTGGAGATCAAAGGTGGGCCCAGCTTTGAGCTTGAGATGTCCTCATCTTAGTTATGTGGCATACCTGTGTCATTTAATTTCTGTGAGCCTTAGTTTCCTTATAAACATAAAGTAAGAATAAGTCCGAACATTAAGTCCCTGGGCAAATGTAAGGTATTTTAAAGTAAATTTAAGGAGGGGTCTCTTCAAACGAAGTTCTCTTGTTAGAAGTTTGTACTAAATAAGCAACATGCTAATTATTAGACCCTGGTAATCTCTAACATTCATTTTTCTGATCAGTTCTCAAGTGAGATTACTATTTATTTAAATAAAAGTGTTTGGTCCAGTTAGATGACAGAGTTCTAGGGAAGTCTGACGGAACTGCTCTTTGTGTCACTCCTGGGCGTTCATGCATGTTGAACTTTGTTACTGTATATGGATGAAATTGGTAATTATGAACCAGCATACTTTTCAACTAAGTTGTAATGACTTGAAATATTTTGTTCAATGTAGTATTAATGGTATTTCTTATATTTGTGTCTGTTGAAAACACTTGGTCAAATTTAAATAGTATATCATAAAACCTGAGGTAAATTCTGACATTTACCAGTTACTAATGGGTATTTGAGAATACCTGGATCATCCGTCTTGGAATTCTGACCCCTATGAATGGTAAACACACCCGAGTCACATACCTCCATTCTGTGTTTTATAGCAGCACTCACTTTTCAAGAACCTGAGTGATGATGTTCATATGTGTGATCCTTCCTTAACCTACTCAGGAAACCAGAGGAAGATTTGGCATGTGAGAGTAGATTTGACTCCTGTGAATTTGTATTGATTAAATATGTGTCAGTCAGTAGAAACTGTTTCTTGGTCACACTACCCAACCGACTTGGGGCAGTTGTTATACCTTTCTGGTTTTGTTTGGTCTCTAAATCTGTGCTCTATAGTACAGCAGTCACTAGCCACATGTGGCTCTTGAGCATCTGAACTCTATCTACTGTTCCTGTAGCTGACTATAACTTGAGTAAAAAGATAAAAATTCCACTCCATTATTAGAGCATCTTCAATATTTTGTAATAGTATACTTAGTGACTTGGGCAGCCTTCACTGGCCAGAGTTGGTTTCTTTAAGAACAAATTTTGAGAGGCCAAAGAGATGGGGTAGTGGTTAAAAACATGGACTGCTTTTGCTGAGGACCAGGTTTGTTTCTCACAGACATGCATACATACACACAATTGAAAAAATAGAAAAATAGATCTTTTCTAAAACATCAGAACTTTATTTTCCCACCATTGTGAATGCCTGAAGTCCAAGATAAGGCATCTTGATTTGGTTTGGCTTCTTCTGTAAGTCTCCCTCTTTGTCTTGCAGATGATATTAAGTTCCTATGTGTACACGATTGGCAGTTGTTCCGTGTACAATTTCAAATTTTTATGAAAATACCAGCCATTTTCAATTAATATTAACCCATATGAGCTCATTTTACTTTAGCTTCTACTATCATCACATTCTGAAGTCTTGATTGTTAAGAATTCAGCCATGATTTGAGTTTCAGTTTTGATTTATGGCTAGTGCTCTTGGGATAGGAGCAACCATTGTCAACTTCAGTTCCCAGTCAGCCATGCAAAACCAAGTTACACATCTGGCATTCTGCAATGCATGCTGTGCTGAGCTGATATATTTAGTACTTAGGTTTGTTAAATGTGCTTTTGACTTAGGATATTTTCAGTTTATGATAATTTTATTAGGACATAACCCTGTTGTTAGTTGGAGGGTCCCCTGTAGTCTAATGATGACCAAATAAGGAAGTTTTTAATGTCACTGCCATAGGGATATAGCTGGTATGTAGAAAGTCATTTTGTGTGTATGTCTTTCTTAGGTGCTGTATGTGTATCTACACAGTTCTGTTCATTCAACACTTCCTGATTTTCTACTGCTAAAGAAACATCATTCAGTAGTACTTAATAAAACACAGCAAGGGAGAGTCCATCCAGGACCATTGAGGTGAATACAGGAACCCCTGCAGCCCAATCTTACAGTGTTCGTGAGAGATTAGACTCAGCTGTGTATGTAGTATGGTAAATGGGACCTGCTAGCCAAGGAGCAGGGTGGGCAATCAGCGGATGGAACATTTTCAAGAGGAAACATCAGGTGTTGGGGAGTTTTGCTTAAAACAGTCAGAAGGATTCTTGCTGAAGACAGGCCAGGATGCACAGACAGCTTTTTGGGATGATAGAGGGTGAGAAGCTTAGGATACTGAAGACAGGGCTTAGGTCCGTCATGTTTAAAGGAAGTGTACAAGGGGCCTATGAGAAAGTTCAGATCCTGACCAAAGTCTGGTCAAAAAATCTCTCTAATGACATGGGTCTTGCTCTGTTCAGTGCTTTAGGGAAAGGAAAGACTTGGCAAGCCTTTCTATGAGCTAAGCCACTTCCTGTCACTGCAGCAAAATACCTGAGAAACTTAAAGGAGGGAAAGGCTGGGAGCATGCTCATCCGAGGTGGAGAATTTGATTTTCGTGGGCAAAAAAGAAAGCAAGAAAGACTTTACTTTGGCCTTGGTTTCAGTCCAAGGCTGCTTGTATTGTTGCTATGGGCCTCTGGAGGCAGCAAATAGCCCTTGATGGTAAGGAGCACTTTGTGGAGAAGGCTGCTTACCACTTGGTTTCTGGGAAGCAACATCTCCTTTAAAGACTCCCCCACCCATATCCAGTGACCTAATGTCCTTTCCCAGGCCCTGCCTCACAAAGGTTCTCCCTTCACACAATAGTTTCTGGTGACCAATCTCTCAAATTACAGGTCTTTGGAGGGCAAATAAGTCTCAACCTAAAACACTCAAAAGATTCAGCCTACAGCAGGTGATTTAAGGTAACAAACATCATTTTGTATATAATTAAAATTTTGCCAACTACCTCTTCAAAGGGGGTAATTTTATAGTTTATTTAAACTAGTATTTCTAAAATGTTGCTATAACTTGTAATCAGTATAAAAGTTATAGCTGTTAGGGTTTACATTTCTTGTTCTAAATTTTCAAGCTTCAGGAAGTAGTTTACATTTCTGTCACATCTTAGTTTAGATGCTAAATTTTTATTGAACATACTTGATATGGATTTAATTTGTAATATAATTTATCACAAATGGCAGATAAGCCTCTTGCCAAGGCTACAGCTAAGCATTGTATTATTTCGTTGTCAGGGTCTAGCTAGGAAAATCTTAAAGACAAACTGGACTTTGAAGTCTCAAGGGTTAATCCTGACTTTTTTTTTCATTGGTCAATGACTAGCCTCATAACTTTGTAATTACCTTCACAGACAATGAAAAAAATGTTCCTTCTCCAAGGTCAGTCCTGAATGAAGGTGTTTGTTAGAGATGGATGGGGGCTGAGACCTGGGTGTTGTGTTCATACGTCGCTTTGTGTCAATAGGGCTTTGTCGTTTGCGCTGAAAGAGTCACTTGCTCTTGAAATCCAGCAAAGGGTGGTCCTTGAGTACCACGGAAGTTTTCTTGTCTCAAGAGCGTATAGCTCAGAGAGCAAAGCTGTCACACACAATCAATGACCATCTGAGCCACTCCAGAGCAGTGGCTTCCAGGCCCTTTGTCTTGTCAACTCAATGAATGAAATTTGGGACAGTGGGAGGGTGAGTTTAGAAAGGAGTTTTCTGAAGGGATTATAGGTGTGAGCAGAAGACAGCTCCTGTATAGAAGGAGTGGATACCATCAGGCTGCTGTACTCGGGCCTTTTTAATAAGACTGGCAGAAACTGGGATGAGGCATGGGGAGGTAAGCTGGTCAGTCCACAGTGTTTCCAGGTTCTTCTCGGTTAGGGTCATCTTCACACCTGGGGATGTGCATGCATGTCGTGGAAGAGGGGCAGAAAGGTGACAGGGATCCAGATCAGAACCAGAGCTCCATTCTGCCCAAGACTGAGCCAAGGACATTTCCAGCTTCTGGCCCAGGACAAATACCTGAACTACCCTGGCCAGCTTCTGTCTCCCATTCTTATCACATTAGAACTTAGAACTAACTTAGAGATTTCTAAAACAAAAAACAAACAAACAAAAAAAAAACTTTAGAAAAACAAGTGGGGAGGGGGGCGGTCTTAATGCCCAAGCATTGTGGTCTTTTATTGACATGGGTTATGTTAATCAAGTTTCACTTGTCTGTAAACATGCAAATCCATCTCATGTATTCTTCAGCTCTGCGGAGCCTTCCTTGGCAAGTGGCTGCTTTGACTGCAGTTCTTTCCTGTCTGTGCAACTCACAGTTGTTGGGCTTTTCCCCTTTACTAGATAAAGTGTATGTGCAGCATGCCGAGGCTTCCTGCCATCATTGAGCTTCACTTTGGATGTGTGCTGCAAGTCTAATTTTTCCCCAAGTTTGATGGTTTTTGTATTTGCCTTACTTTTTGTTGTACTTTTAATTATGTTTCTTTGTATTTGATGACTAGAGTTTTAATGCATCTTTGTTAATGGCCAAATTGTTTCCCTCATTTTAAGCAATACCTCATTACCTGTGATCGCTGTCTTCTCCACACCATGAAGAGCATTATTCTCCTTGCCTTTAGTGGTAGTTACTACAGGTCACTCCTCTCTCAGTTGTTCTGTTAGTATTTTGATAGTTACATGCCTTTTGAAACTAAGGGAATACTAATCATTTAGATTAAATAACTGAAAATATAAAGCAGACTTCTGGGGGCACTTTTAATATTGTTAAGCACACCCCACACACAATGAATTAAACAAGGGAAAATAAAATCTGTAGGTTTTGGTATTTTACCAGAGGATGGCTTTGAAATCTTCCAGGAGATCAGTATGTTACTGCACTTACTTCCTACCAAGGGGATTTTCTTTTCTGTCCTTCTCTTGGTTAAATCCACTGGAAAGTGCTACTCTTTGTAGGTGGCAAACAGATGCTCAAACAAATGGTTTTCATTATGAATGTAATCTTGCCTTTATCGCACCATTGTTTTTGAAGCTACTCATCTGTGAACAGGAATAGTTTTTTAGTTTCTATGACTTCCAGCAACTTTAAGCTTTTGATGCACTCTTGGGTCATGTGTGAAGTTCTGGCTCCTGGCACAGTTGCTGCTGAGAAGCTTGCCCTTTTCCAAGTAAGAGCACTGGGCTTGGGCTTGCAGTTTCTTCCTAACCCAAGTGCTAGTGCTGTGAGCTGTGAACCCGTGTTTGCAGGGATGGGAAGTCTGAGCAGCTCCCCATTGTGCCAGCATGTGCTGTCCTTTTTATCCTCGGGGTGGGCTGACTCTCTGTTGCAACATAGTCAGGCAACTCTGCCTTTTTGAGAAAACACACAGCTTTGTTAGTGCTGATGCACTAATCCAGCTCACCCCAAAAGGAAAAAAAGATAACTTACTTTAGGCCAAGTGTGAGTTTGGGTTGGTGGAAGCTTGGGATCCATTTCTACATGCCCCAAACATTTCTCTAATACTCACAAAGCTAGTCACACATAGGAGTGGGCAATAAATGGTTATTCAGGTACTAAAATAACCTATGATGATTTAGTTCTGTGCTTTCAATATTCCATCTCTTTATAATCACTGGAATTGTAAGCAATCTCAGGATGTTTAACGCAGGTATGGCTTTTCCTTTGGCATATCTCTTCACACTGGACAAAGAGCTGGTTAAAAATGCGCATTTTATCATTTAGCCTTTGGCTAAGGTCAAGTATGCAAATATATATTAAAATAATGGAAACTTATCTTTATTTTTCTTAGTTTGCAACTTAAATATCACAGAAGACTTTTACTTGATTTTATTTACTCTCCAAAATGTTGAAAAATCTGAATTAGACGATTTCCCAGGTTTATATTAATATCATTTGTTGAAAAATTACTTGTGCTAAGAACAGTTCTAGGCATGGTAAGGCATCTCAGTAGATCTCCTTAGACCTTCTGCTTTTCAGTCCTACCATCCTTTGGAAAGTTAGAACCGCCCAGAAGCTCAATGAGACCCTGCTTCCCATTATTTTAAATGACAACAACTGCATATTTATAACACTAACCAGGACTTGTGGTTCATCATCAAATGAAATAGAGCTTCTGTATCAATAAATAAAGTAACAACAGAAACTAAGAAATCTTTCCACACCATTGTATATATTTTTAAAGTTTTTGTGTGGTATATTCAAACCTTGCTACTCAACTGAAGTCCTAGGTGACTATGAAACCCAGCATCTCAAGCCCCACTTCAGACAGACTGTTTAAACCTGCCTTTCAGTGATACCTCCAGGTCAAACTTAAGTCCCTTAAAATTTGGGAAGCAATGGCAGAAGAGGCATACCACATGCTTTTCAGAAATAATGAAGACAAGCAAAACCTCATTTTAAGAGCTAATGTATGTTGCTATCCAGTTTTTTTCTTAAGGGAGTGATGCCCAGTGTTTTTCCTTTGAGCTTTGTTATTCTCTAGGTGACAGTATACCTGGACAAGTCTTTAGTGCAGCGGACATTTCATTTGAGAGTGGCATGCTAATGTTCTGTGTTCCAGTAGCATCTCGGGTGGTCTCCTTTGGGGTAGTTGCTGTACTTCTCAGAATAGCCATACTTGATTTGATTCTGTCAGAATGTTTGGTACAGACAGAATGTGGAGCTTTCCACATAGACTTGATTTGGTGCTGCTTTGAGTGTTGAGGAAGTAAATCTAAAATTTTCATATGTAATCACTAGCCCCAAAATAATAAATTAGGAAATACACTCTAAAATTTGGGTGCTGTAATGGTAGTCTTCACAGTCTGCCCTCTCTGATTTGGAACCGTGGAACAGATGTTGACGCAGATCTACATGTGTCTCTACAGAGGGATAACAGGGAAGATTCACCCAACTACAGCCTAGTCCCATAGGCTGGAGCTCACAGAGGCCAGGGAGGAGGAAGTCAGCTGGCATTCCTTCCCGCTGTTGTGTGGTCTGCCATGATGTGAACTACTCTGCTTTACCAAGCTCTTCCTGCCATTTCCAGAAATGAACAAAATAAATCTTGCCCCTCTTAAGTTATTTTTTTCAGGTATTGTGCTCACAGCAATGCTAAACTGCCTAATACTAATACAAAAGGATTAAAGTCAGGAGTGGTTCCTTGAGGGAAATGCTCATCTGAATGATGCTCTCTAAGTTGTCCCTGTAGGCAAGAGGCATCTGTAAAAGAGTACTTTTTCCTTAGATGGCTTCAGCAAAGGAGTCACATTGCCACAGTCTTTTCTCTGATGACACTGTTCTAATAAATTAATCCATATGCTAGTTTTGGGAAATGTGCTTTGAAGATTAATGAAGTTAGAAATCATTGGACTTTTTCTTTTTGTAAAAATAAGAGTTTCTTATTTAAATCTTGGTTTGTTTTTCCTTCTTTTAAAAATATTATTCTTCTCCCATACAATACATCCCTCTACTCCTCCCCCTCCCCCTCCCCCCATCTTTCCCAGATCTACTGCTCCTCCATTTTCCTTTAGAAAAGAGCAGGCCTCTCAGGGATATCAACTGAACACTGCATAAGAGTAAGACTGGGCACAGATCCTCATATCAAGGCTGGGCAAAGCAGCTCAGTAGGAAGAAAAGGGTCCCCAAGAGCAGGCAAAAGAGTCAGAGACACCCCACTCCCACTGTTAGGAGTTCCACAGAATCCCTAAGCTGAACAACCACAACATATATGCCGAGGAATGATTCCTAATGATATTCTGCTATACTCACAGATAGATGCCTCACCTAGTAGTCATCAGAGAGCCTTCCTCTAGCAGCTGATGGGGCAGATGTAGAGACCCACAGCCAAACATTAGGTAGAGCTCAGGGAGCCCTGCAGAAGAGGGGCGGAAGGATTGTAGGAGACAGAGGGGTCGAGGACACCAGGAGAACACAGCCCACGGAATCAATTAAGCAGGGCTCCTAGCAGCTCACAGGAACTGAAGCAACAATCGTGGAGTCTACAGTAGACTTTTTCTTATTCTCTTTTTCTTCCTAATTTTTCTGGGAATCAGGGCTCTGAAATTGTTTGCTCTAAGATAGAATAGATCCAGGCTACTTGAAAGTGTGTTCAAGTTGCCTCCTGTGATTTTGTTTGATGTGTGATCTTTATAGAGGGACCTGCTCCCCAGACCTCCTCCCCCCCTCTCTGTCTCTCTCTGTCTCTCTCTGTCTCTCTCTCTCTCTCTCTCTCTCTCTCTCTCTCTCTCTCTCTCTTTCTCTCTGTGTGTGTGTTGAGCAATACTTTGAGTCTCTTATGCATGTGGCAGCATGTTCACATATGAGTACAGTATGATAGGGACATCAGAGGGAACTCTGAATCACATGAAACAGCTGAGGGCTTATGGAAGGATTCTGACAACTATATAAGTTGGTGAATCTACATCAATACTGTATTGAATTTGTACACCTTGATGCATATCTGATGGGGTGTAGATTCTTGGGAGTAGAATTATGAAATAGGACACCAGAGTCTCTGATACATATTTCTAGATGGCTTCCTGTAAAGGGTGAATCAAACTGACAGCCCAGTAACAGTACATTAGCATCCTTTTTAGTCTGGCCTTGTCAGAATGTGCTAGAAAATTTTTTTTCTAGATGGTGTGTCATATAGCCCAGGTTGGTCTTAACCTTGAGCTAACTAACACTCTCTCTCTCTCTCTCTCTCTCTCTCTCTCTCTCTC
>CABHPQ010169808.1:14460-40602 GCA_902168405.1 Peromyscus aztecus
CTCATGCTTCTTATAGCAGCGGGCATTTTACTGACTGAGCCATCTCTTCAGGTCCATGAACTTACACTTCTGATTGTTCTGCGTCTACCTTCTGAGTGTGGGATTACAGGTGTGTACTGCCACCCCTGTTTCATACAGTGCTAGGGTTTGAACCCAGGACCTCATGCGTGCTAGACAAGCAGTCTGTCAAATGCATATATCCCCAGTCTGTCTTTGCAAATTTTGGAGGAAGAATGTATGACACATTGTTTCTGCTTCCCAACTCCTTTCTCAAGACTTTTTCTTTACTCATATTAGTTCTAGCCACAATCCAAGTTGGGAAAATTATTGGGGTTTGAAAGATTACCATGTCCTTTCTGTGTAATTCTCGGTTTGTCTCATGGACCCTGAAATGACTGTATGGGGTGTACTCCTTTTTCTTTCTTTATCTATTTTTTATTTTATGTTCATTGATGTTTTGCCTGATGTGTGTGTGAGGGTGTTGAGTCTCCTGGAATTGAAGTTACAGACAGTTGTGAGATGTCATATGGGTGCTGGGAATCGAACCCCAGTCCTCTAGAAGAGCAATGAGCACTCTTAACAACTGAGCCATCTCTCCAGCCCCCCTTTTTCTTTCTTTAGATAGATTGTTTTATAATGCTGTGGTAGTAGAAGTTAATTAATAGTCACACACATGATTCTTAAATACAATATTGCAAACCATTTTTGTGCAGGGGGCGTGTAATTGATTTCTACCCTGACGAACAGATGGTTCAAGATATTATAGCTAATTGCTGTGCAGCAGAAATTATAAAAACACCCAATTTATGGTATTCTATCTCAATAATGTTTTTTTTTCTGGTTCTACCATGGTAAAAAAAAATACCAACAATTCTTTTTATTAAATAGTTAGGTCTCAAGAGGCAGTGGTGGCACACACCTTTAATCCCAGCACTTGAGAGCCAGAGGCAGATGGATCTCTGTGGGCTTGAAGCCAGCCTAGTCTACAAACCAAGTTCTAGGACAGCCAGGGCTACATGGAAAAAAAAAAGTCTCAGAAAAAAAAAAAGTTAGCTCTCAACCCCACAGGAATAGTTTGTTTCTGATATTTCCCAGAGGATTAGCTGCCTTGATGCTTAGAGAGCCCTTGTTACAGCAGATGCACCATTTTTATATAATCAGGAAATATATTTCAATAATAATATTGGCCCATAACCATATATTGAAATATGAACTAATCCTCATTGTTGAATAAAGTCTCTAGCATGTGATCATTTTGTATTTATAGGAAAGCCACAGTTTTAGTTTTTGGAAATTATGCTTTAGTATCAGTTAAATCATGCTGATTTCATTGTTAAGTAACTTTTTTGAATTTGATTTTTCTATGACTGATATATTACAGCCTGTATAACAAGTGACTGTGTGCCCCCAGAGTACAGACTATAGCCTTTCACAACACGGTACAAACTTGGCATGGACACAGGGAGTATGCTCTACTTAATGCTGTTGTTAGTACTTCAGGGGAAAAGGGAGACATGTGGCGAAGCAGCAGAAGGCACTTTCCACAGGAAGGTATGTAGACCAGACAGGGCTACATTGCAGAGTTCCCTGGAAACAGCCCAAGAGGAATTCTCCATAATGCTCCACTGACTGGCTGTAACAGCCCAGCAGCTGCCTGTAACACTAGGGATTCCCAGGTGGTGAGAGAGCGGGTTTTAGTTCCTCAGCAGCCGATCTTGGTTGTTCTTTCTTTAGCTCCTGGAAAGGACCCAGCAGTGGATGAGGGAGACAGGAGAACAACCTCTAGGGCTTTCGGGGTGTGCATCTGGGTTTTCTCTCCTGTTCGCTAACAACGAAATGGACACAGTAGTCAGGAGTGTTACATTCAGGCAGTAATTGTAGTTTTATGTACTTTAATTCCCCTAAGCTTGATCCCATGTTCTAAGTGTTACTTTCTAACTATAGAAGTGACTCCCCCACCCCAAGTCACCAAGTATTGTATTGAACTTTGTTCTTTCCCTCATTTTTCAATTTTTTTAAAAAAAATTTAGCTTTCTATCTGAATTTCGGAAATATGAACACATTTAGGCGTGCTGAGTCTCCAAGGAGTAGAGAGTTAGAAGCTGACATAGCTCAGAGTGAGCGCTAACATGGGAACCTCGTGGATCCCCAAGGGCTAGAGAAAGTGAGAGGATGATGAGGATTTCCAGGGGTCTAATGGCCATGGCTTAAAAGTACTTTTCAGGACTAGGCCTGGGAAGCCTGGTGGGAACCTTCTGCAGTTTGGGTTTAAAACCATAAAATAATTGAATTCTTTAGTTTCTGCTGTCTTGATCCACAATTACTGTCGTCCTAGGAACAGTTGGTTTCTGAAAGTTCTCCCTTGCCTGTTGTCAACTCATCTGAATTCGTGTTATGGGTTTCAGTGGATGAGTTAAAGAAAGCCTACAATAATTCCTGTTGATTGAAAAAATACAAGTGAAGAGAAACTGTGTGCTGACTGGCTCAAACTAATGACATTCATAGAAGCCACTACTCACTCTGAAGTGTGCTCTGGACTGTGACATTAGATAGCTGTGAAAGGATCATGCATATGGCAGCATGGATACTTGAAACCTATCATCAGTATAACCTTTCTATTACTGTTAGGACATGAGTTGCCGTTTCCACTTGCCAGGTAGGAACAGTGCTTGAGATAAAGTCCGACAGTACACTTCTGCCCTTCTGTTGTATTTTGAAGTGTTAATGACTTGCGTTTAGTCAATCTTGTTGTGATATTGAATCATTTTTACGGTGTCTATGAGTTAGTGCTACTGCTTCAGATGTTAACAGGCACAGAAGTACCACTCACAGACACAAGAACACTTCAGAGATGGCTGCGTTCTGTGAGGAGTTTTCAGCCCCCTGCACTGCAGATTGAGTCATATTTGAGTGGTACACACTGATGCTAATTTCAATGTATTTATGTTTACTAACAAAGATGATCCTTGGTCATTACTCTGCATTCAGGCTTTTTGAGGCTGTAGTAGTTTGCTTCTAATTTTACAATGCATTTTCTCTTGGAAATGAGGTTACAGTGTTGGTTAAAGTTTCAGAGAGGCCCACGAACACCTACCTAAGGCACAGTGTAGCAGAACTGTAATTTCTAGAAAAAAGCTAGTGCTCCTAGCTTCTGAATTTTTGTTAGCAAGTGTGAGAGAGAACACTCTGGAAACACAGGAGGAAACCCAGCTTCTGTCCAGCACTCAAGTGGTAGCCTTGGATTGAGGATGTAGTTTTCTAGAGAAGGATACTTCCCTAGCATGCATGAGGCATGGGCAATACCCTGGCACACTGGAAAGGAGGGAAAAAGACAAAAGAAGTGGTGACCTTGTACATATGTAGGTTCTAAATCCTGCTGATTGCCTTTTATGTACTCCAACTCAGCTTTCTTCTTTGGGCCTCCTTTTATGTATTACAGCTTTAATTGTGCAATAAATCATAGGCTGCATTATAATACTATTTTTCCCTTTAGTTGGTGATTGTACATGAGCAATTGAAACTTTCAATGGTGAAAGCTAATTATAATGTGGAACTGAAATCTGAGCATTTTTGAAGAAGCTTGGAATATATTGACAGGTTTTCTCTTTGAAAATTACTTTAATTTCTTTTATCTCCATTCAGCATCTTAACACAAGCTTTTAGAATATGAACTAAATTTCAGGAGACTATTCTTCTTTCCCTCATCCTGCATCGTGATAGCATGCAAAATGTTCACCAAAGTTTGACTGTCAAGCCCATGGCAGAAGGATGCAAATAATTCTTGTGGGCTGTAACTATTACTATCCTACACTTGTAATTTCAGATGTAGTCAATCTTTATGCAAACTTGAATTCTAGGCACCAGATATGATACTTTGCACATGCCAAGATTTTAAAGTTTATTGCATTTTTATTGACTGTTCTGTTTAGAGTTGGCTAGAAAAATTAGGATATTTTAAAGTGTGAGTGCCCACAGAGTGGATGCCCGTGAAATCTTCACAGAAATGCAAGTTTCCAAGGGGTTGAGTGTCTCCTCAATGAAAGGTTTCATGATGTTTCTATCTGACAGGTTTGCTCTATCCAAAGGAACAGTGGTGGAGGGTGTCTGCATTGTGATATGGCTGTTCTCATAAAGCTGTGGTCAGCCCTTGGAACACAAGGTGTCTGCATTGTAAACAGAGCAGTAGCTCCGGCTTTACTGCCTAGGAAGCTGGAGCAAAGTCTGGAGGTTCTTCTAGAGCGGCAGCTCCATCCTGGCTTATTCCGAGTGTAATTCGGCTCTAGATGCCATGGCATTAGTTTCAGATTGAAAGTGTCATCTAAATTCAGTATTGTCATTTTTATCTAGATCCTCTCTGCATGCCTGTGTCTTTATATGAGGATGATCCTCTTGCAAGTCTTCCATTTTATGCTTTTCCTGATGAATTTTCATGCATCACCTTCATTACCTCCTCTTGAGGGAAATCACCACATTGAGGTTCACAGAAGACTGAATTAGATGATACTGATTTCTACCCAAGGTGCCTGTGACTCTGCTTAGCTCTGCTCAGTGGTGTAGAGGTCAGGAACCATGTGCTGGCTAATGAAACACACAACTGTCTTCTGTGTGGGGGGCTAGCTTAGGGGTGCTGGAGAGTTTGTCTGTGGGTAATGAAGAAATCAAATGTGATTTTCCTGAAGGGCAATGAAGGAAGTATGATAAATATCCTTGAATGGTTGTCAGCTGAGGACGTCAGGCTGATGGTCTGAATTGGCTGCAGATCACAGAGCTGCTTCTGTGGCTGAGTGGTGACAGCAGACAGCATGTGATCTTAGAGTAACAGTGCTGAGCACTTCATCTGTATAATTACAGACACAGAAGACTGTCTGGGCATTCATCACTGAGGAAGCTGCTTGAACAGAACGTGAAAAGTGACAAAAATCTTTGCAATGCATCAAAAAGCCTTCACAACCTCTAAAATTATATGCAAAGATGTATTATTAGAGAAAAAGACTTAATAAAAGTTGCATGCAAGTCTGGAGATTTTCAGTGATTTCAGAGTCTAAATTGAAGTCTTATTTTTAAAATGTGAAACTTTATGGAAATATACAGGGGAAAGTAAGTACTTTTCTACTGCTACTGCAGACTAAATAGAAATAAATGGATGTAATTTGGTAGGAAAATACTTTTATTTGGAACTTCCACTGAGTATTTATATACATTTCTGTGGAATCTAGTTTGCATTTTGTTGCATACTTAACCAGGAAACGTGAAAGTGAGACTTAAATTACAAGAGAGTAAATTGCTTTAATAGGCTGTCATAACCACAAGGGTAAATATCAGCCTACCATTTATCTTTTATAGTCAGAATTTTCATTACTATAAAACGTTGCTTTAAAAAGAGACTTGCATTAGTATAATTGGCTGTTTATTAACAAACAAATCCAAAACCACGAACTTGCTCAACTTGTAGAGGCAATAGAATCTGGGCAGTTATCCATTTCTTGAATTTGATGTTGTTAATTTAGGAATATTATACTGATACTCTATATATACCACTCATGTTGTGGGGATTACTTTAAAAGTATTTCCTTTTTATTAAGTTAAAGTACAGTAATCTTGTTAGTGAAAAATGAACTTTGAACAGTCTTTTTCTTTAAAATTTTATTAGAAATAATTGAGATTTTTATGCCACATTCAGTTATGTCACAATTTACATAATGCTGATTGGTAAGGATTGTGGTAAAATGTAAATTGGGTTTTGCAATCAAAAAGGCTGGTACAACTTGGTGATTTTTTCCCCCTTTTAACTTAGAAATATAGTCTCATCTATGAAAGGTTGGGAAATGAATATATTAGTTTGAGAAAACGTTCAAAGAGGAGACTAGCAGTTTTTAAAATTGTATATTATAATATAATGATTTTGTGTAAGATTTTGTCTTAAATATGAGGTTACTACAGAGGTCAGGAGTCTGTGAAGAGGGGAGGTTATCTGTGGAAATGAAGAAGCCTAACTTGTCAGTTCTCCATCTTTCTGTGAAGATGAAGTGAAGGTAGCGAATGATGCTGTATGTCGCTGTAAGAAGCTTGAAGGCTGGTAGCAGGAAACTTGCTGCTTGTAAAAGCAGCACGAGCTGTGATGTAGAAGCAGCTGTCTAGTTTATCAGCCAGAACAAACAGCTCATGTTTTAAGGTATAGCCTTTATTCCAGGTACCCATTATTGACCTGTACAGTCTACAGATGTTTGCCAAAAACTAGAGAAAGTTTGCCAGTTAAAGTAATGAAGCCAAATGAACCTCAACGTGTTTCCAAATGTTCTGTGATTTATTCTGGATTTGCATATGGCGTATTAAGAGCTCACAGATCTTCAAGGTATAAACCCAGGGCTGTGGTTAGCTTCATCAGTCCACATGTTAAAGGAGCCTTGTGGTCAGCTCTGGGGACTTAGATCCCGTACCGACATTCGGTGAAGATCTCTAGTGACTCGTCCAAGTGTACAATTTTCTAGGCTATTTCTCTTGGGGACTGATGTATTTATCAAGACTTTAAAAATTGCTTTATCTTATAAACCTATGTGGTAAAAGTGTTATCTCTAGAGGACTTTCAGTGTAGCTTTAAACATGAGTAGAGCCCTTCCCCCTCTCCAGTGACATATGAGTGCTGATAGAACTCTCCGGTGTGCCCTTAAAATTTAGTTTTAATTAATTGAATTTGGATTTTTTCATTTAAATTTTATTTTATGTGTATGTTTATTTTATGTGCATATTAGTCAGTGCACCAATTGCGGTGCAGGAGGCACTCGGGAGAAGGTATTGGATCCTCTGGAACTGGAGTGAGTTCCAGATGATTGTGAGCTGCCATGGTTGTGCTGGGAATAGTACTCAATTCCTCTGGAAGAGCGCCAGTGCTTTTGACTGCTGAGTCACCTCTCCAGCCACTATATTGTTGCTGTTGTTTTGTTTTTAAACAAGCTACTAATGTGTGCCAGGTACCGTCCTGAGTGTTGGGTCATACAATACTGAGCCAGCATCTAGCCTTCTCAATGCAGGACAGAAGAGTGAAGCAGTTAGCATAGGAATTGCTGTAACGTCCTGGAGAATTTGGAAGGAGTGTGGGATAAAAGACTTCTCTGCACCACGGAAGAAGAGGTGCTGTCGTTGAAGTTATTAGTATGCTAGTCTCTAGTTGCAGCTGTCACAGAACAATGAGATGAACTAAAAACAGTTGCAGGAATTTCTTGACGTTTAAGCCTTTGCTGGGATTCTTTTGAAAGATTGGGCTTGTGTTTGAATGCCTGGTTGATTTTTACAGGAAACTTGAGAATCAAGTATTAAGCCCTGGGCTGTTCTGAGATTAACAGACTGGAGCAAAAGGGAGGAACCAGGAAAAGAGACAGTGAAGAAGTCACCAGAGAGGCTGAAGGAAGACTATGGGAATGCACAGATGCGGATCCAGATAAGGAAAATACAGTGAGAGGGAACGGCCAGGGTTGACTGCTGTTTGTGGTTATCGGAGATGGTGTCTAAAAGGCAGCCTGAGTGGCTAGCATTGTGGAGTCATTGAGGATTTGATGTGTTTTCCTTAGGTAGGAGTCAAAGACTCAGTGTGATGGGTTTAAACAATTACTATACAGTTTTCAAAGATTTTTATTTTTATTTCTTCTGAGACATTTTTCTATATTGTATAGCAGAGAAATGAGGTAGTATGAGGAGGAATAGTGTGTGTGTGTGTGTGTGTGTGTGTGTGTGTGTGTGTGTACTACACATTTATGAAAGTCAGAGGACAGCTTCCTGAAGTCGGTTCTTTCTTTCTATCATGTAGGTGCTGGGCATTGATTTCAGGTTGTCAGCCTTTGTGGCAAACGCCTGTACCTACTGAGCTACCTTGCTGACCCTGAATGATTTTTTTTTTAATGAAACTGAAGTCAGCAAATTTGAAAATCAAACATTCTAATATAATACAATCAAAAGATGTACTAACTTGATACTTACTTGCTAAGGATTGACAGTGGAAAAATATTAAAAGTTCTTATTTTTTCTTATTACACTATTTTGCATAAGAGCAGAAAGCTTTGTGTACTAAAATCATTGCAGCTTATAACATGTGACAGCTTCAAGTCTGAGTTGATGAAGTCCAGGCCGCATTGGTTGATATTGTGTGCTGGACTACCAGAGGTCATAGGATGGTATTGGATTCCTTTGAGAGCTACTGTGGGACTCGAGGACTGAACTTGGGTCCTCTGGACGAGCAGGAAGCACTCTTAACCACCTTTGGTGTATGGGAGAGCTTGTGACATATACTTCGTGGATGTCGCTCCCTGGCTCTTTGCACAGTGGCTGAGCAGAAAGGAACTTGAAGCAAGATTGTGAGTCTTGGTATCATAACTGAAAAATACCTTATTGAAAACAAAAGAGGCTTAAAATCTATATATTTATGGTAAACTAGAATTTCTAAAGTAATAATTTATTACTTTTCTGCATACTTAAAATTTACACAGGAAATAGCATATTGTTATGTGTTCATCTTCTACAAGAATGTGTTTGATATACTTATGAACTGAAGGAATTCAGAAGTACCAGAGAATTAAAACTACAGTGTGCAAAAATGACTGCTTTATTGCGAACAGTAGAGATCAGCTTGTTAAAATGAGATGTTTTTGTAAAATTGTAATTGGGTTTCAGTGAACCATGGGGCTATGACATGGGAGCTAATAGAAATCCTTTATGTAAGTGCTGAAGTCAGAGCATACGGAAGTCATTCTGGGCTGTTTTAGTCAGCAGGCATTTATCTGTTGAATGTAGAACTGTCCAGTCACCCTGTCCAGGGTGCTGTAGAAGAGATGGAAAGAGACCACATTCTGCCCTTGGGACCTGGGGTAGAGAGGCTTCAAAATTTAGTATTTGTTTAAAAAAAAAAGTTAGTCTTCTCCCCATTTAAAAACACACAGGGCCAGTATTCTCGTATTTGGCTCCTGATTGTCTGATAATATGCAGTGAACTTAGGTAGAGTTCTAACAAGAAGAGCCTTCTAATCTACATTGAACTGCAGGTAGAACCAGTGTGCTAGCCAGGGTTTGATTGGCTTCTTACAGAGGTATTAGCATGTATTTAAATTTGCAAGTTAGAGAATATTCCATCAATCTGGGAGCTCTATTTTGAGGGAGGATATGTGATAAATTCAGAACATCCTGTGTGCAGGCTGCAGTTTTAGGAGCTGTATCTTCTAGCTGATATTTTTGTATATGCTTTGTGGGTCACATCAATTTTTAGTTCCTGTTCCTAAAGTAATATTAGTCATCTACTTTAGAACTTCCTTTTAAGGACTATAATTCTATTCTTGACAAGAGCATAAAATTCAAGTGTTGAATTTTGTAATTTGTACTTACTCACAGGTGAATTTTATTTCTTCAAGAAAATTGGTGTGTGCTTGAATCAGTTGTTTCTTAGAAGCTTCTACACCAATTTCTTGGTGGCTACACAGTTTTCCTTTCTTGGATGTTTTTCTTTTCCCACATTTTTCTCAGAATTTGTTCTCTTGATTATAGCCATTATGATTCCCCAGTCTATTTTTCTTTAAAATGAGTTTGGATGTGTCAATAAAATATTTCCTTTCTGTTGATTTGTAATTTATTTTTTTTTTTTTTGTGAAAGGGATATACTGGTAGCTAACTTTTACCTCAGGGCTCTGGTGGAACCCTGGTGGTAAATGTTTGCTTAGGGTACTCCACATAGCCATTATTAGAGGTATGCATTGTGAGGACATTCTAGGAGTACTTCCCATCAGTTTGTCCATTAACAGTTTCTGAATACTTACTGGACCTAGACCGTGGAACACATTTTAAGGTCGTGGAAATGTCACCACTGTTACTTGGCATGCATTTCTATGATACTCAATTTAAAAAAGATTTATTTTTAATTATGTGTATGTGTGAGTGTGTGTAAGTGAAGCTAACTGAGGAACCAGAGGCATTGGATGTCCTGGAACTGGAGTTACAGGTGGCTGTGAGCCCACCTGACATGGCTGCTGGGAACTAAACTCAGACCTCTGTGATGGTAATATAGTCTCTAAACCATGGAATAATTTTTGCGAGTCTTTATAATACTTTATTTTTGAATGAAGGTATCAAGTTATATCCTGAAAGACTAACTTCAACAAACTAGTTGTGACACAGGTCATTATTTTTTTTCCTTTTTTTTTTTTTTGTCTTGCGTGTATGTCTGTGTACCATGTGTGTACAGTTCCTGTGGAGGCCAGAAGAGGGCATCAAATTTCCTTGGACTGGAGTGACAGACAGTTGAGAGCCTCCATGCGGGGTGCTGAGAATTGAACTCAAATCCTCTGGAAGAGCAGCCAGTGTTCTTAACTTCTGACCCATCTCTCCAGTCCCCACTGTTACTATTAAAACTGCATTAACTGCTGGCTATTGTTTTCCAATTCATGTATTTTTTTCTTTTTCTTTCTTTTTTTTTTGTATTTTTCTATTATGTACTTCCAGACCTTTTGGCTTCTTATGTTTTAGTTATTTGTCTAGTAAAGTGTATAGAGCTGTGTGCTGAATAGTTTCATGTTAACTTGACACAACTAGAGTAAGTATTTGGGAAGAGGGCCCCTTAGTTGAAAAAATGGCCTGAACCGATTGGCCTATCTTCTTGATTGATGATTAATAGGGTCAAGCCCATATTATTCTGGGCAGTATCTCCTGGCAGGTGGTTCTGGGTGCTGTTGGAAAGCAGACTGAGTAAATGAGTAAACAGTGCTTCTCTATGGCCTCTGCTCCAATTCCTGCCTCAAGGCTCCTCTCCTGCTTGAGTCCCAGCCCTGACTTCCAGCAGTTACCTGGAAGTGTAAGATGAAACAAACTTTTGGTTATGGTGTTTTATCACAGCAGTAGAAATCCTAAGACAAGCTGGGTTTAGTTTTCAGTCCATTCTAACAGTCTTTAGCCGATATGTATCTGTCAGTGCCTCTACATTCATGATACAGAAGAGTTCCATAACCATAGACTCCTGTGCTCCCCTTCATGGCATCACATCCCCTTTTCTTCCCCCCTATTTTCTTTGTCCAGTCATCTGGTCAGTAAGTCTGTTGTTTTAAGTTCAAAAGTTTTGTCTGAACAGAACCACATACAGTATGTGATTTGAGATTGCTTGTATTCATTCATAATCCCCCCAATTGTACTACTTACCAGTAGCCATTTCTTTTGTTGCCCAGGATACATAGTAGGACTGTACCAGTGTAAACAGTTACCCCTCAGTGAACACTGGGTTGTTTCTAGTTTGGGATTCTTGGAAATAAAGCTGATGTAAATGTCGTATGCTCTTTTTGTGTAGATCTGTCTTCATTTCCCTAAGTAGATGTCCAGAAGTACAGTTTCTGGGTTGTATTGTTTTGCATGTATTGCATGGTTAGTTTTTAAAGGACTTGTTATATCTCTCTAGAGTGGCCGTTCTCAGTGGTGAGTACCCAGTTTCTTTGCCCCTTTCTATCGTTTGGTATTGTCACCATGTTTATTTTAGACATTCTGAAAGATGTATAATGATAACATGTGGTTTTGATTTGCATTTCCTGTTAACCAATGATAGCCATCATTTTGTGTACTTATTTGTCATCTTTGTGTTCTGTGGGGAAATGTGCATTCATGTTTTTATCTTTTTCTAATTAGATTACTTGCATTTTCACTACAGACATTTGAAAGTTAATTTCCTCTCTCCTTTGTTAGGTATACAGTTTTCAGATGTCTTCTCCAAGTCTGCAGGTTGTCTTTCCATCTTTTTAAACAAGAGGATCGTCCACAGGGCAAGTTTTAATTTTGTAAGGTCCAGTTACCAAATTGTTTTATATAATATGCATTGGATGTCAACCTTGAGGGTTTTTTTAAATATTTTTTAATTTCGTAATTTTAATATAGTAACGTCATTTCTTTCCTTCCTTTTTCTTACTCCATGTACTCTTCATCTCAAATTCACGACCTCTTTCCTTTAATCCTTTAATTGTTGTTCAGCACACACACACACACACACACACACACACATACACACTCCTAAAAGTATAAAAACAACCTACTCAGTCTTTATAATGTTACTTGTATGTAGATGATTTCAGGGCTGACCACTTGGCATCAGACAACTCTGGGAAACACTGTTTGTCCTGCTCTCAACATTCCATAGTTGCCTGTAGTTCTTTGTCTAGGGTTAAGGCCTCCTGCGCTTACCCCTTCAACCATGAGTTAACAAAAGCCTTTCCATTCCTTCCTTTCTAGGCACTTCATTGTTAATAGACTTGGTTGTTGCCTCCTTTTATTTTCTTTCTCTTTTCCAGTTGAGAGATTATACCCTCCACATGTATTTCTTTTATTTTTATCAAATAGTTTCTATATGTATTTTTTTCATTCTTGCATAGTTTCTGAGTTGTGTGTTTGATTTGGAAGTATAAAGTTAATCATCATATAACTGGTGAAAAACAAAGTACCGAAAACAGTCAACCCACAAAGAGGAAAGACTTGTTTTGGCTAGCCATGGAAGTTTCTGTCCCTGGTGTGTGAGCCCCATTGCCTCTGAGGTGAGGCATTGCCCATTATAGTGAGGCAGCACTTCTGGGTGGAAGGGCATGATAGAGCAAGCTGCTCACAGATAGTGGTCTAGAGAGTGAGGGGAAAGGTCAAGGAGAGGGTTCAGGGTTCCGGTAGACTCTTCAAAGCTCTCAGGTAACCAGGAGAATTCCACCTGGTCCCCTCTCTTAATGCTTCCTTCACCTCCTGGTAGCACCAGGTGTAGAGGTTTGTTTTTTTTTTTTTATTTTTTTTTATTTTTTTAATGTGTGGTCTTTGAGTAGACACTGTTCTAAACCGCAGTGTTTTCTCTACCTTTTGAGTGAAGTGCTCAAGAAATTATCTACTTGCTTGCAGTGTTGAGATCCACAGCTAGGATCCACAGGACAGAGGTTGTGCAGCTGGAGTTCCTGATGGTGTTCAGGAAAAAACTGCACAAATTAAATTTAGTAGTGTTTATTTGAGCCAAAAAGTGATTCATGAATTAAGCAGTCCTCTTAATCAGTAAGGTTCATAGGGTGCAACCCAGGAACTAAAGCGCAGACAGTATTTACAGATGGCAGAAGAAAATAACACAGAAATAACCTGGTTGGTCTCAAGTTTGGTTGCAACTTATTTGCATAATACGTTAAGTTACAGCTTGCCAAATTTAACTTAATTTAATCATGGGGAATTTGAAATCCTGTCTTGTCAGGAAATCCTAAGTACTGGGGAAAGTACCCACAGGAAGGTACCATGGCACAGATTGTACTGGAAGGTACCTGCTGATTGGGAAGGGGTAACAACGTTTGTTCAAGTGGAGATAGCTACTTTTGTTTCTCTCAGATAATTGGATGCTGTGATATCAATGGAGAATAGTTGATAGGCATTCTGTGACCTGCACTCTGCTCTGAAGCCTGCTGAAGTCAGTGTGTTGTATAATCTGCTGTTTCCACTGTGTTTGAACCTCTGGAGAGGGGTGTATGGTAGGTCCTGGTTGGTGCCGAAGGAAAGAACTAGATGCTACATCAAGGCCCAGAGGATAAGTACACTTGAAAGAGGAAGATGAGGTATTTGCTTCTATAGCGTCCTTCAAGCACCTTCTGGCAGTACATCATGTTAGGGAGCTCACTGGAGAAGTCAGATTAAGGTCTTTTCCATCACCATGGAATATGTAAGGAAGAAGGAATTTAACTAACAGCCAAAGCACTGGAAGTTGACAAGCGATCCCAGTCCTGAGAGGTCAGGCAACTGCAGAGCATACACCACTGATGCTACTAGCTACCACAAACAGAACTTAGAATGTGGCTTCACTACTTAGCTTCTTCAATAAGTAACTTGCAAATAAAACAATAAAAAGAAATGAGGTGAAACGTGGATGAAAAGTGTCTGAAGATGCATGTGTGAATGCTCTGATTCTTACTTGAATTAAGCAAGCATGAAAAGAATGTTTGTGACAACAGAGGAAATTTGAGCATAGTGGGTACTAGATATGGAACAATCAATTAAATTTCTGCATGTGATGATAATATTCTGAAATGTATATAAAGATATAAATATCGATGTACTTTAAAGAACTCTTGAAGATCTGTGTTGAAATATTTATAGATTAAATATTACATTTTCTAGCATTTATTTAAATGTTTTTGTTACATTTATATATAAAACCACCTCATGAGTAAGGTTTTTTTTTTTTCACATCATGAAAGTTATGAAGTAGCTTCCTATCTTAGCTGTGTACAGAGGTTATCAATCATGAACAATGACCTGTCTTTAAAATAATGTAATTGTGAATCATGTTGTTTGGTTTTGTTTATAAAGAGCTGTTAGGAATTTATGGTGGTGATAACTGGCATTTACTGAGACATATTCCATGGATACACTCATATGCACATATTTTGAGTTGGTAGTTTATGATGTGAACAAAAGTGTCTTGTGCTTTATGGAGTGGTTGATATTGTCTCAGAGCAGAGAAGCAATGTGCTGTGAGTTTGAGCAGTCTTTTTGACATAGATCTATGTTTTCCACTCACAAACCTGAGTATGTATTCCTCTGACATGTTTACTGTAACTGTAAACCATGCTAGTCATAACCACTGCAGAAGTGTGACTTGTGTAATATTTATCTTATGCTGATGCAGTATTTATAACATAAGCTGGAGGCTTAGAGCCTAAGAAATATTCACGTTGAACATCCACCTTTGAGACTGTCAATTAGTGCCTTTACTAATTGCTTAAAATATTGAAACAAAGTCTTTCATGGATAATATTCTGGTGCCCCTAAGCTCTACGTTTCTTGACTCTTGCTCAAATCCATACACTTGTTCATGTAACATTAAAAATTGAGAAAGTTCAAATGACTTGACGAAGGTAAAATTGGATATTTAAGAAGTATTTATAATAGTTGTGGGTGGGGTGGCTGAGCAGATGAAGAGTAGGGAGTAGGGCACACTCATCCTCTGATGAGTTGTCTAAACATGTGGTTCTGTCAGAAGGTGGTGGAAGAACACTCCAGAAGAAAGGGGCTTATCTTGCTCAGTTTGGTGTATTTGTCCTTTTTAAAGAGGTTTCACTAAAAGATTATATGGAGCTCACTCTTCTGCTTAAAAGTATGGTGTGTGTGTGTGTGTGTGTGTGTGTGTGTGTGTGTGTGTGTGGTGTGTGATACTATGTATTTTTAAAGTATGAGTAAACTTAAAGCACTTACAAGCTAACAGTTGGTCAACCTCAGGTTCATGGCTGTTGGTAGATGGGATGAGACACCTGAATCACAAATGGGTCTGTTTATTACTGCAGTAGCAGTAGTCAGCGGGGAAGCATCTGGGTCCTTTTTCTGGAGATTATCTCTTGAGGAATGATGTAGAGAGGGTCACATAACACATATGGGGAACATGGGAGGAACCCAGAACTTATGAGTCTCAAATTTTTATAGTGAAAGGAACCTACTTGGAACATATAATTTTAAAGAGTCTTTTGCTCCAGATATGACACTTGTAACTTAAAACAGTCCTCAGAAAGATGATTGGCAGCAAAGGCAACAGATACTCACAAGACATGCAGAGAAGGACTGCAGAGACTCTTGGGAAATTAAACCCAGAAACACCAACACTTGCTTCTATATTGTTGTGGCTCCTGATGAATTCACACTTGAATACCCCACTCTGTCAGTCACACTGATTAATCACATTGACAGGAGACACTATTCAAATCAATTCAGTTTTGAATAGGTTTCAGAAAATTATTTGAAGGTGCTATCCCAGATACTCCAAGCAGCAAACAGAGGCTAGCTTGAGAAAGGATACTAGTAATATCTGAAAAGTCAGTGAACCTCAGGAAGATTTAGTAAGACTAATGCTGGCCAGATCTCTGGGATGGAGTGTCAGTGGGCTTTGCCTGCTGAGAGATGCTGTGGTAGTTTGAATGTAATTGGCCCCCATAATCTCATAGGGAGTGGCACTATTAGGAGTTGTGGCTTTGTTGGAGTGGGTATGGCCTTGTTGGTGGAAGTGTGTCACTGTGGGGGCAGGCTTTGAGGTTTTCTGTGCTCAGGATACTGCCCAGTGCTACAGTCAACATCCTGTTGCCTGAAAGATGTAGGACTCTCAGCTATTATTCCAACACTGTGTCTGCCTGCATGCCGCCTTGCTGCCTACCATGATGATAATGGACTGAACCTCTGAAGCTGTAAGCAAGCCCCCTCAATTAATTGTTTTCCTTATAAGAGTTGCCATGGTCCTGGCATCTCTTCACAGCAGTAAAAACCCTAAGACAGATGCCATGTCCATTTTCACTTCTGTGTTATTCTATCAGAGACTATATGGCTACAGCAGCCCTGTGGACATGGGGTTGCAGAGTAGCTAAGCAATCAGTGCACCAGGTCCAGGCACCTATAAAAAACTTGTATAAACTGAGGGCTGTAACAGTCAGTGGTTTTGCTTTAGGTGCTAAAGAGTCTAAAACTCCAAGGTTGGAGATTACTTCTTGCTAGCCAGTACTCGAATTGATTGACTTGTAGCATGAGTAGTATTGACTTGTAGTATGTTAGTAGAGCTGTAGAGGCCAGAGGTAAGAGGCTGCCAGTTAGCCAACTGTTGGACTCTTGAATTGCTTTTAAACCCCACTTACCCTTTTGTCTAGAGTTCTTTAATCAATTGGCATTTGATTATTAACAAATATTAACAAATAATTGAATGTTCTTAACTTCCAGAGAGACTGTTAAAAATCTGTTGCTAGATCCTCAAGGGAACTAAATCTTCATTTCTGCTTTGAGGATTGATGTTTTGTTAATAATTTTAAACAGTTTACTCATGGTATCTTGGACTTTTCCATAGTATTATATTTATTATAATTTAATAATAATTTCTTCTGTCTTTTTATATGTTCTATTTCATTTTGATTTTAGGATATTTCCTGGATATATTTTCCCTTTATCTGAATTCAGCTACAAATTAAAGACTCTTGCTATTTAATGACTTCATGAATTTGTTTACTTTTAAGTTGATCCCTGTAGAGGTTTGAACAAGAATGCCCCTTATTAGCTCTGGTATTGGAATACTTGGGTACCTAGTTGATGGTGCTGTTTGAAGGTTTAAGAGGGACATATATAAATGGGGTCAGGATTTCACAGCAAAATGTGTGAAATTCACCACTTCCAGTTCACACTCAGCCTTGTGCTTGTGGTTTCAAGATGTGAGCTCTCCGCTCCCCAGTCCTTCCACCATGCTGGCTCTATGCAACCATGCCTTCCTCTAAACTGTAAGCCAAAATAAACTCTTGTGTCTATAAGCCTTGGTCATGGAGTTTCATCACCGCAATACAAAGGTAACTAATCCAAGTCCCTTTCTGCTCTCTTCTCATCATTCCTTTGCTATTATAATGCCCTTACTCTCTCAGAGGACTGGTTTCCACGGTTGTCCCTGGACCCCTGGGTGTCATAGGGAAGTGGTTGTTCTGTAATTCACTATTTTTTAAAACTCTATCTGTATATCCTTATATCTATATGCCCTGGTTGACTTTTTACATTTAGCAATGAAAGGATTCATTGATAGTTTCAACTGGTATGGTTGTGTGGGATTATATATCCATAGAAATTCTTTCCTAAAATATATCTTCACAAATTCTTGCCACATGGTTAGATTTAACACATTTTACAGGATGCATGAGTTTTTATTATTAACAGTGAAGTATTTGAGAAGGTCCCTTGTGTCAAGGGCCAGAATGTGATTCAGGTACCTAGCATGTCTCCAAAATCTTTTAAAAATAACTTGAAAAATTGAACAAATCAATTTTATAATTAATTTATTCAGATATATTCTAACTTATTCAAAACAGTTGGTGGTAGTTATATATTGAGAAAAGAATAGAGTTATTTCACTCAATAGGTTTATACCAATTTTGCTGAAAAGACTGAGGATTCACTTTCCTAAAAGTACTACTTAGACATGAAGTCAGTTCAGTGTGTGTGTGTGTGTGTGTGTGTGTGTGTACTTACAATGCTAGGAAAGTGCTCTGTCATTGAGCTTAGCCCCATCCTAGAAATTACTTTAAAAGACTAATAAAAGTTAAATAGTATTATAAAAAATAATTTATCAATCAGGCAAAATTCAGGTATTCAAATAATAAGATCTTTAAATGCTAAAATCTTCCAATTGTCCTTCATCTCTGAGGCTTTTAAGAGAAGAAAAAAGTAACTTGCCTGCTATATTTCTTAGTTCTTAGTTAGGACCCTTATAACAAGAGACAGACAAGAGAGGAACATGCAGAAGTTTATTGACTTCAATCTTGTGTACATGGAAGAAAACTCAAGGAAAGTAACTTGGGTTTATATTTTATCTTCCACAAAGAACAGGAAGCTTTAAAGAAGTGATAACTTTTATAGTAGAAAAAGGCAGAAAGGGAAATTGATGTTTGTGTGAGCAATTTAGTGAAGCATTTTAGGTATATTTCTCAGGTTCAACCTCCAGGCTGATAAAGACCCATGGACATCTTGAATTTTTAATGTATTGTCCTTTCTCATTCAGAGAGAAGGAGAATGCTCTTACATGTTTATAAATTAGTGTCCTTTTTTAGGAAAACATGAGGAATGCCGAGTGTTTAAGGAATCTGTGTCTTCTGATGGCCAGCTTAAACAGTCCTTATGCCAGAGTGCAGGATGTTGGAGTGTATAATGTCCCCTTGTTTTTTCTGCATTTTTAAAGGTCAGGCAGCATCGTGTACTGCTGGGACATCAGTATGTGCTGATGAGCTGTGAGAATCTTATTTTTATTGACTATATATATTCATATATATGTGTGTGTGTATATATATACACACACACACATACATAGACACACAATGTATTTTGATGATACTCTTTCACCTCCTTCCCTTTCTAACTTCTTGTTCTGTCTCCAAAAAAAAATCCAAAAATGAAAAATAAAAAATCAAGAAATGTAAAGAGACAAAAAATACCAAACCAAATCTAAACAACAAAAAGCAAGTGCATGCATACACACACACACACACACACACACACACACACACACACACACGTCCGACTACTGCTGAGCATGAGCCTGCCTTGGAGTGTAGTTGATGTACTCAGTGTCACTCTCTTGAAGAAAACTGATTTTCCCTCTCCTAGCAGAGATCAATTGTAAGAAGTTTTGTGGCAATTGGTGGCCTTTCTGTCCCCTTCTCTTCTTCCTGGTGGGATTGTGTCCAGATTGATCTTATATAAGCTGTCCAAATCTCTGTGACTTCATATGTGCTCAAGCCTGCCTATTGTGTCTAGAAGGCACTTTTTCTTGGAGTCATCCACAAACTCTGGCTCTTACAATCTTTCTGCCTCCTCTTACTCCTAGACCCCTGAGCCTTGAGGGAGTTGGAGAAGACATCTCATCCTGGTATCTCCAAGTACTTCTATCATGAAAGGATGTTGGATTTTTTCCTAAGGTCTTTTTCTCATCTAATGGGATTTTTGTCTTTTAATCTGTTTTCTGTTTAGGTGATTGATTATGTTTATTTATTGACTTGTGTTTGTTGCACCACCCCTGAATCTCTGGTATTAAGCCAACTTAATCAAGGTAGATAAATTTTGAAATGGTCTTTGATTCTATTTGCAAGCATTTTATTGAGAATTATTACATGTTATGAGGGATGTTGGTCTATATTTTCATTTATTTTTTGTGTCTTTGGGTGGTTTTGGTACCAGGGAAATAGTGGCTTCATAGATACTTGGTCTCACTTTTGTTGGGGGATGTTTAGTTGGTTAGCTGCTGTTGTCCCACCCTGATAGATTGTGGACTAGAATCTGGATAGATAATGCTTGGTTTTTAGTATTGGGCGCAGTCTGGTACAGAGTCCTATTAGGTCCACATCTGAAGTTCTTGTTGGAGTTCTGGATTTAGACTCAAAGATATTGGTCCACTAGGTGGCATGGGTGATAGGCTGTCAGACAGTGGAAAAGGGTAGATTCTGGAGTTCTCTCAAGCAGAATTTAGGGTCTGGTTCCACGATGGGCATCAGAAGCAGAAGTAGGCATACTCTGGCTATAGCCACAGATGACAGTGAGTCCAAAGGGGATGGTGGGCTTGGAGGAGGGACTGAGTTGGATTTTGCTTATGGACCAATGTATGTTGGCAGGCAGGTGAACAGGCAGCCATAGGTATAAGAGGACAGTAGATCATCTAGAATGGAGGGAGTAGAGGTGGGGAGACTGGGTCCTAAGACTCTTTCATTTAGCTTTTCCATGTGTTTATAAATGAAATTTCAATGATGTCCTGAAATAGGACATCAGCAGAGTTATGAAAGGACAACCTAGAGGCTGTGCAGAAAGACTTTGATGGGAAACAATCAGGCTTTGTATGGTAGCTTTTTAAAGTTACCTTAGACAAGTGACTTTTCAAGCCATAGTCTTCTCTGGAAAAATAATAGGATTCCCCTGTAACTTGTAGATGGAAGAGTGCCTCTGTGATACTGTGGTGTCTAAGTTTTTGTTTTTATTCTTGTGTTTACTGATGATGGGCTAAGCTTCTGCTCTGCTCCTGGCAGTAGGGATTAGACATTAGGGAACAGACGGTTTCTCCCATTGAGTTTCCTTCCTATGGGGGAACTTCTTACTGGATCATAGAATGCAGAAGTAATTAATGCATGGCAAACAGTTTATGTGATAGTCAGGTACTGTGTAATAAAGCAACAGTTCTTTCTTGTTTTCTTGAGGCTGCCAATGAGGAAACTTTTTTAAAACAATTTTATTTATAAAGTTTATTGAAAACAACCCTTGTTCACTAAAGTTTTTAAAATCTAATTTATTTATTTATTTCACATCCTGACTGGTTTCCCCTCCTTACTCTCTTCCCATTCCCTTCCCCCATCTGCTCTCCCCGACCCCCAATCCACTCCTCTCCTGTTTCTGTTCAGAAAGAACAGGCCTCCCATGGGTATCAACAAGCGTGGCATATCAAGTTGCCATGAGACTGCGCACCTCTCCTTGTATTAAGGCTGGGTAAGGCAATCCAGTATGAGGAATAGGTTCCCAAAGCATTAGGGACAGCCCCTGATCCCATTGTTAGGAGTCCCACAAGTAGACCAAGCTACACAACTGTCATATATATGTAGAGGACTTAGGTTGGCTTACTTAGGTTGGTCCCAGGCAGGCTCCCTGGTCATTGGTTCAGACTCTGAGTTCCGATGAGCCAGGTTAGTTGTTTCTGTGGGTTTTCTTGTGATGTCCGTGGCCCCACTGGCTCCTACAATCCTTCTTTCTCTTCAACAGGATTCCTCGAGCTCAGCCTAATGTTTGCTGTAGGTCTCTGCATCTGTTCCCATCAGTTACCGGATGAAGGCTCTCTGATGACAGTTGAGGTAGTCACCAATCTGGTCACAGGAGATGGCCAGTTCAGGCTGTGTATCCACTAGTGCTAGGAGTCTTATGTATCCTTGTAGATTCGTGGGAGTTTTCCATGCATCAGGTTTCTACCTGACCCCGAAATGCCCCCTTTTCCAGTCATATCTTTCAGTAATTTCTCCCTCTATCCTCTCCCCAATCTGATCCCTCAAGTTCTCATCCCCACCTCACCCCCAGATTTCCCATGAGATCTTTTCTATTTCCCCTTCCCAGGGAGATCCATGTGTCTCCCTTGGGTCCTCCCTGTTATCTGGCCTCTCTGGGTCTGTGAATTGTAACATGGTTATCCTTTACTTTACAGCTAATTTCTACTTATGAGCGAGTTCATACCATGTTTGTCTTTCTGGGTCTGGGTTACCTCACTCAGGATGATTTTTTACAAAAGTTCCATCCCTTTGCCTTCAGATTTCCTGATGTCATTGTTTTTAACAGATGAGTAATACTACATTGTATAAATGTACCATGCTTTCTTTCTTTCTTTATTGTTGAGGGGCATCTAGGTTGTTTCCAGGTTCTGGCTATTATGAATAAAGCTGCTGTGAACATAGTTGAGCAAGTGTCCTTGTGGTAAGACTGAGCATTCTTTGGGTATATTCCTAAGAGTGGTATAGCTGGGTCTTGAGGTAGATGGATTCCCAATTTTCTGAGAAACTGCCATGCTGATTTCCAAAGCAGCTGTACAAGTTTGCACTCCCACTAGCAATGGAGGAGTGTTCCCTTTGCTCCACAACCTCTCCAGCATAAGCTGTCATTTGTGTTTTTGATCTTAGCCATTCTGGCAGGTATAAGATGTAATCTCAGAGAATTCTCAACAGAAGAATCTCAAACGGCATAAAAACACTTAAAGAAATGTTCAACATCCTTAGCCATCAGGGAAATGCAAATCAAAATGCCTCTGAGGAAGCAGTTCTAATTACAACCTCACTGATCCCTACCTTGTGGCTTCTCTTCATCAGAGCTCAGACGATATAACTGCTTGGAGTAGAGGACAGCGTACTGTGTTGGCACTCAGGATTCCAGTGCTAATGGATAAATTTTGTATGTCTGAGCAGACCTAACTGTCTTCTTTAGACTTCATTTATAGTTCTATATGCAAAGGATTATATGCTTGTTTTAGGGATTTATAATTTCAGGAGCTCCTGTGCTGACTCATGCTGAAGAATATGAGCTGATTAACTAGAAGTTAAGAATTGGTAAATTTTTTTAACTCTACAGCATTAAATATAAAGAAGACATTCACAGCCTTAAAGCTGTGTAGAACACCAAGACCTTACGCTAAACAGTAAGGCCAATGGTAGACAAAACGGAGATTTAAAACAAAAGAAATTATTTTGGTTGTCTAGTTGAAATGAGGGCAAGAGGTGGCTGGTGATCATTACTTAATGTGGATGAAGTGTGTTTTTCTGTGTGGTTAACATCCTTCTCACTAAGGTTTTCTACCACCATGTAAGTGTGTGTGTGTGTGTGTGTGTGTGTGTGTGTGTGTGTGTGTGTGTGTGTGTATGTGTGTGCCCGTCCTTTTGCATGCTGTACTTCCTCATTTTAGTACTCTAACCCTTCAAGATACTAAAATGAGCCTCCTGGCACCATTTTTCTGTGGAGGCTATGATTTTTCCCTCTGTGTGGTCTCATTGCATCTGGTACATTGAGTATGTTGTGTTCAGTCTTTTATTACACTGAACCCATGAATTTCATTGGATCTAAAAGATCAAAGACCATGTTCCTATCACCAGCCTTGTTTTGACATCACAGGGAGATTGTGGCTTTTAAATGATAAATAGCAGAGATCATCATTATTTGCTTATAGCTGATGTTTGAACTAGATACCTTTAGCCCACAAACTTCAAATTATTTAAAAACCTTACTACAACTCAGAAATACTCCTGATACTGCTGTGTACTGTGTGTGACTTGAATACCTGCTTGTTATTGCCTCTGTGGTGCTACTAATGTAAGCTTCACTATTTGTTTATTCACCACAAGAAAGAATGAAACATTGGCTAAGCTGTCAGTGCTGAGATGCAAAGGACATTCTGAATGCATCAGAATATATGCTAGAAGTGTTAAAATGTGCAAAAATGTTCATTTTCAGATTGGTGAATAGTGCTCCCTCATGTCTTCTCAAAACTCCATGGAACAAAATGAAGGCTTAGGTGGTATTCCTTTTCCCTTTCTCCATGTGCTTTTTGGTAGGTGTGCTACTGAGTAGTAATAGCACAAGATTTCGTATAGCAGAGCGATGCACAGGCCACAACAATCCTGAGCATATAACCAATTACATAGAGAATATACAAACAGATAAGGCAGAATCTTTTGAAAATTAGTGAACCATATTATTCATAAAAATTGTAAGTGATTATTTCATCTTACTGGAAAACTACAGTGTCTTTGAAAGGTCCTTCCCTTGGGCTTGGATCATTTCCAGGGGTGTGTGGGTGGAGGGATGGCGATGAAACAGAGTTCAGATGGAAGCCTTCCAGGTACTGGCAACAATTGTTTTTTATAATTAACCTTCCCTGAAAGTCTTAAGAGTACTTTACTCTTCTCCCTTGAGATTCAGTGTGTGACTTTATAAGAATGTCATGGACAGAAATAGAATTCAGTCTGTAGATGACTTAGAACTGGACCAGTTGATTCTCTGAGGGAGGAATGCCTGAATGAGCCTGCCATAGCTTATCATTCATCTTTTCTTCCCTGTTTACCTTGTTTTCTATTCTAAGGTTATGTTCCTATTCCTACAAGGTATAGTGTTAGGTCAGCCAACTTTGCAAGGGACCGAAGTCTTAAAGCTTAATTGTAAAGCAGTTGAGAACACCATAAGACTATGATAGTTTTGTTTGTGTGCACATGCACTTTTTCAGTTTTGCAGGTCAGTGTTTTAGCAACACAGTTAATAACACCATGAGCAATGACATTTCAAGTTCATGCTAAAAAACAGTTCACCTTGCCCCAGGTCCTTTGCTGCATTTTGAAGATAATGGGAATTTCCAACTATGTTTTCTTTATGTGTAAAGCTTGTAAAATGTTGACTGAGAAGCAATTGTCATTAACATACTTGAGTATCCAATGATGCAAGGGAGTGAGATGTCTTTTGGTTGGAGCCTAACTATGACTGTGCTGGGGAGAGAACTACATCTGCAGGTTTCCTTCCTTAGTGTTGGTAGAGCTCTTTCTATGTGCATTAGCTAACCCTCCATTATGATATTCCACAGTATTGTAACCTCAGAGACGTTAAACATAGTCCCCACGCATCTCAAAGTCATACAGCTAAGTAAATACACAGAAGAGATTTAACTGATTGCAGACCCCATGTCATGTTCTTTTTGTTTGTTTACTTTTGATAATCCTGCCTGTCCTGGAACTCACTTTGTAGACCAGGCTAGCCTCTAACTTAGAGGTCTGCCTGGTTCTACCTCTCAAGTGTTGGGATTAAAGTCGTGCATCACCACCACACCTGGCAAGCACATATGCTTACTAGAGAAGTGTTCAAGACAGACATGAAACCAAGAATGAGGATGTGAAAACAGTGAAGGTACCTAATGTTTTCATAGAGTGCTGAGCAGCTTCTGGAGTGGATCTGAAGTAGCTGGAATCCAAACACCTGACATGGCCCCTGTCAAGGGGGCCATTCCATTGAGGATCCAGTTTAGCTTTTGGTCTGTGTTATTGAGTGTCTGCTGTGTACCAGGCAATGTGCTGGGTGCTAGGGAATGAGAAATGAGCATATGCACTTTCATTAAAATGCTAGCTCTAATTAATAATGATGCTGGCATTTTTTGTAGTAATTTTCTGCTTTCTTTGTTTGCTTAGAAGGTAATTCTTCAGCCAGTCTTTATGCAAACTTTCATATTTTTGAACTATCTATAGTTTTATAAGAGTGTTTAAATGTATACACTTCTAGTCCTAGTATATCTGTGAATACTTATTTGGTAGCCTCCTTCTCGGGCAGTAGCATTGAGAAGTGAGCATTTGAGGAGATGCTCATGTGCCCCCTCTGCCATGGAACACAGTGGTGTGAATCTCTCACTTCTATTCCTTTCACCATGTGAGAGGACAGCAGGGAAGCTGAGAAGCCAGAAGCCAGATGTAAGCATTTTGGTCTTTATTCTTCAAGCTGCAGGTGGTGACTGTGACATTAACAAAATCTGCTTTGGTTAGATTTTCCTGCATTTTGCATGGGATTCTTTATACCATTGACTATGTAATCAGAATTCACTCACCATTCAGTCTTCCAAATTTATACCTGTTTATTTTCTTGTTTGAAAAAATTGGTTAAAAAAAAAACACTTAAAAAATTATCTAGAAGTGCTTTGACCATGTGATGGTGTAGCATGCAATCCATACCTATTAAATGATGGTTGGAAATACTTTGAAGCTAGAAATATTTGTTGTTTCTTTTGTTCTATCAAACCTAAAGTCTCAGTTAGTTACTTAAGTAGTTCCAATTTAGCTTTATTTGATCTTATTTTAATTATAAATATTGAGATGACTTTTCAGTAAAACAATCTCTAAGTAATATTAAAAAAATGAAGGAAATATTTTCCACTTAATAAGTACTTGTTTTCTGTGATGTTGTATGTGGAACCCACAGAGCTTTGAAGGCTTTATATCTGCTAAACTGTCCTCACCAAAACTAACCAACACAAAATAGAATGTCTAGAAAGGGTATTGACAGGGATTGGCTTCTGATCCATGAGTCTGGTTTGCCTTCCTTCTTACTGCTGTTTGTGGTTGCAGTTCTATGTGGGTTT
>CABHPQ010169809.1:0-11091 GCA_902168405.1 Peromyscus aztecus
TTTTTTTTTTTTTTTTTTTTTCTCTTCCCAGTTCCCCTCGGTGATATCTTAAGAGGCAAGCTTCCAGGACTAACAGGAGGTCTTTTGTTCTCTTTTTCTCAGAGTGGACTTTAACCTAGTTACTACAGTCTGAGTCACTGTGAAAACAAACAAATAATAATACTTGGTTTTCTTAAAGGCTCTTCCATTCCTGTTGACCAGAAACGGGGAACCTGACACTGTCTTGGGCCAATGGGGCTCTTCTCCACCCCAGCCTTTCAGAGGTGCAACCTTGGAGAGGCTTCCAGAACATGCTGGAGCTTGGCACTGTGGCTTGTTTAGACTTCTATCTGTTTTGGGGTGGCCCGTGGACTGTGAGGAATTTGGGGTCTCAGCATAGCCTTGGTAGGATTTATCCCAGACTGACAAGCACTAGTTATACTCCTGGACTGGACACACGCTCAGTTCTGGACTAGCCTCCCTTAGCCACACTTTAGAGTCTTTATATGTGAAAGTAGGGCATGAAGACATTCTGGTTTATCAGGAAAGCCTTTGCAATTGACCCTGCTCTGTTAGAAGACCAGGGCAAATTAAAGTGCTGTTCATTGTGGCCTCAGTCCAGTCAACAAAAGCTTTATGGGCCCTTACGAGTAGAGTGGGCGTCAGAGATGAGAAAGACCCACTTCCTGCCTTCGGGAAGACACACAGGTAAGTAGGTAAATGCAGAGTATTCTCATGAGGATAAGATGGTTTTGTGCTAAGGGGATAGTATGGCCATTTCCCTGGGGAGTGCATTGACATTTTTCCCCAGAGGACATGGCATTTGAGCTGAGATGCTCAGGGAAAATTAGGGTGTTTATGACAGATAGAAGTGGCAAGGTTGGACTCATTATCATACAGGCTCTCTTTAATATTTCTTCAAGATTTTTTGCTTACATGTTTAAGCAGACCTGGACCTTCTCTTTTGCAAAAAGAGAAGTCTCTGGAAGAGCGTGCTACTACTGGCTTTGGAACTCTGTGCCAAAATGTGTGACTGCATCAAACATTAAGACATGCTTTAGGCCACTAGCCCACTGGACATACTGCCCAAGGGCATTGCCAGGCTTTCCAGTGAATGGAATTCACATTCCCTAAGAGCTAGTCACCCTCTGTGTTTTTATCTCCCTAGAACTCAAGGGCATCATGCAACACACTCATGCCTGCCATGAAAAGTCAGTTCAGGTGTTTGGAAAACGGGCTCTCATTAGCCCCAGTGTCTAAGCCTTCCTTTTGTGTACCTCCCCAGAATCCGTGGGTGGACTAATGGCCCTTCTCCGTATTCTGTGGCTCATTCTTTGCAAGGTGAATTTAGCTCCATTCTTGAAAACCCACCCCCACCCCCACCCCCAGGCTGTGAGCTCCCTAGAGGGAACGATACTAATGTTCTTTTTTGGTTTATTTGTTTGTTTGTTTGAGTCAGGGTCTCACTATTTAGCTCTGGCTGTCCTGGAACTCACTATGTAGACCAGGCTGGCCTCAAACTCACAAAGATCCCCCTGCCTCGGCCTCCCAACTACTAGGATTCAAGGCGTTCATCACTATGACTCGGTTAGCCCTGTTGAATGCTCAATCTTTCCCAATATTTGTTTCATAGATGTGTAAGTGATCAGGGATATTTGTTAAGTGCACACATGCTTGAGAGAATGATGGTTGGGCGGATGTGTCTTGTTCAGTGTGACAAATTGCATCAACAGGAAACCTCACCTTCATCACGACCGATGACAAGACGGCCAGGCCTAGGAATCCCTACCAATCCCGGCCTGCGATGGAAGAGGTTTCCTCTTCTAAGAAGCCTACTGCACTTGATCATTTAGATTTCAAATCTGCCCGATACGACAATGGGAATCCAAGGCAAAGGCACTTGTTTTTTTTTGTTTGTTTGTTTTTGTTTTTTTTGTTTGTTTTAAGCTGATTTCTTCATTTTAGTGAACCCCAACAACACTAAAGACGTCAGGACCGGCACCCCCCCCCCCCCCCCCCAGCCAGTCAGTCTCTAAGCTGAGGAATACCAGCCTTGGTCTTGGCCTGCCTTTCCTGGATTGGCTCTGAGAGGGTGAGTAAAACATTCCGGGAGCAGACTTGCTCTCAGTGACAGTAGCTGGTTGATTTCTTCTGAGAAAATGGAAATCTTGGTCTTCTGATGTGTGCAGTGACAGGCACAAGAGGAATTTTCCAATACAACCAGGGAGTGGATTTTCCAAGGACAGGCTGACCAAGAAAAGCCATCATTTGACCGTGCTCCAGAATTAGGTAACGTGGCACCCCCTGGAGTAGAAGAGGTGACTGGCTAGGAGGAAAGCTGGGTTCCCTCCCCTTCCTGGCGTGTCTGGTGATCTGCCACCAATGGGATTAGTGACTTCAAGACAGCTGGCTCATCTCAGTGCCATTTCCCCCGTGGTGAGAAGAGACGTGATGCTGATTCTGTTTGGGAAGGAGGTGGCGGTGAAGAGCAGCTGAAAGCTAGATGGCTCTCTAAAATCTGTGACAGAAATGGTATGCACAGGGCCTATCTGTGCTGCAGCTGATTTCACAGTGGCCCAACTGTACCCCTCCATGAACTCATTCATTATTCCATATGCTTACCGGGCTGCACTCTATGGCTAACCCTGTCCTATGAACTAGACAGACAAAGCCGAATTGTTCCCGGGCCCTGGTTGGTTCTCTCTAGTGCCCTTCATCATCCTCTGCAAGAGGAGAAGGGCCATTGTTTTCCTCAGCCCCTTTCTTTCTCACAGCCACGGCAGATTTTTTTTTCAAAGGTCTCGGGGGAATAGATGCATGAAAAGACCTGGGAGAAGGGGTGGATCACACTCACGTTTGAAACCCCACCGAGGAGCTGTTGGGGCAATTGTCCGCTTGGAGCCCCTGGAAATACACTTAAGATTCCTCGGAGATGCTCATTACTGGCCGGGAGAAAACACGACTCGGGCCTGATGAATTCCCAGCGTCAGGTCAAATTCTCAAAACCTTCCAGGGCCCTGACCGTAGCAGAGCATCCACCTCAGTAATGCTGAAGATGTCGGCGTGATGTTCGTAGTGGGACGGGCTGGAGAATCCAAGAGAGATGTGGGATAAAAAGCAGGGGGCACATCTGCTAGCCCCTCACATAATCTTTCTTTAATGACCGCCCCCCCCCCCACTGATTTTGGCAAATACATGTTCATGGGAGAAAACTGGGAAAATGGATCTCACACCTCTAAAGAAATAAAAGTAAAGCAGAAACCTATGACCCAGAGACAGTACTGTGACCATTTTCGACAGGATTTTGCAGTTAAAAAAAAAAAGTATATAATGCTTCCCTTAAAAACTGTTCTGTTCTGTGCAGGGTACTTCATAATCCACTTTTCCCCTTTAATGATACGTTATGTGAACGTTTTCCCACTGGGTTAAGCTTTTCTACTGATACAATTTTAATGACTACCTAGTATTCCATCTCACAGATGTTTAATTTAACTAACACCATATACTTGTGTCTGTTTTTAGTTTGTGTATCTTTTTCTTTGGCACTATAAATTACTTGATGTAGACATTGGGGAGGCTGACTCAGGCTGCTCTATTGTTCTGGTCAGAAGTCACTTATTTCTTCCTCAAAAGCCACTGGTCTCTTTGGAGGCCAGAGACCCTTCACAGCCCTTTCTCAGAACAGAAGGACAAATTTAATCTATTCAAGCTAAGCGCAGCCAGAATGTGCTTATAAACCCACAGAAACACCCACCGATGTAAAAAGACAGTGGACTCAATTCAGCACAACTCTGTTCATGGATGTGTTAGTTCGGACAAGACTGGTCCCCTTGACTGATCTCCTCAAGCCCTGGCTGTCTTTTCGGCAGGAAACACAAACTCAGTACTAGGTATCGATGGAAGCTCAATGCCCAATGCAAGGTCCACTTATAGAAGCAACTGGAAGCGTGGGTTGCAAATTGAAGTGTTCTTCATGTTTAAGATTTTCAGTGTCTCTTCCGCTCCATCAGCGGAGATAATCAGAAGGGGGCTAGACTAAAAGGTCCAGGCTCTGAGCATGCTCAGAAGTCGTGGCTCACCCAGGCAGAGAAGGGAAGGCATGGGCTTCCAGAACTGGGCGAACTCACACCAGAGAATCTGGGGCAAAGTCTAGGCTGTTGGTCTCCAGTGCAGCTCACCTGCAAGAAATCTAGCTGCATGTGGGATGAGCCTCAGGACACCTCCTGTTTCTGCATTGTTGATGGTTTGGCTCAGTGCAAGTCAGAGAAGTGTGCTCTGGAGTGGAGGGGTCAAGGGCTGTGTGTGGAGGCCTCAGAGGTCATCTCCTACTCTGTTGCCCTCTCCTTCCCGACTCTGTTCACATCTTTAGCAAGATGCTGGATGAAACCGCTAAGGAAGAAATTCTGCTTTGTCCTTTGCGGAAGCACGGAAGCTTGCAGAAGAGGTGGCGAGAGGAAGGTTTAACGGAGGGATGAGCCGAGGGGACTGGCATGAGAATGTGTACAATAGCAGAGTGCAAAGAGGAGCAGGCGAGGAAGACAGGGTGGCGCGTGCATGCGTGTGCACACACATCGCTCACTCACAGTTTATGGAGTTCTGAGAGGAAACTGTGGGCTCAGCTGCTCATGAAAAGCCATGGGGCGGGCTCTCCAAAGCAAGTAAGGGTGGGAGAGCCAGAGGATCATAAGCTTCCCTTTAGGCCAACATTTTTGTCTCGACTCCAAACGGTCTTCTCTTCTCCGCTGCCCTAATATGTCATCAGACACCCCTGCCCAGACTGACAGTCCCGTATACACAAACCCAGGACCCAAGTTCCTTTCCCAAGCCGCTGAGGGTCTTCGGGGGGTTGGGAAGGATTCATTCTGAGCAGATCCAGAGCTGGCTGAAGAGCTCAACCGTCTCATACCCTGGGAAAGATTTATTGTGCCAGAACATGGCTGCCTTCTGCAGCCCCACCCACCACCCCCATCTCCTCTTCCAAGCCTGAGTCTGGGATTGGGGAAGTTTATAGAGAGGCTGAGAACGGATCAATATTCCTGTCCTGAGTGACAAGAAGGAACCGTTCAGAGACAGAGGAAGCCTCTCTTCTTGCCCATAATTGGATGACGGTGATGCTATGATCAAGCCAGACTGGAGAAATTCCCACCTTCAACCAGCCCAGGTACACAGGACCTCCCATGTGGCCTCTGGTGATGAGGAAGGGAGAGCCTGTGTCTGGTTGCCAAACATTTACACCCAGGATGTGAATTCCCTCTCTGTCCCATCAGATGTCATCTTTCCTTCTCTACTGAGCCTCAGGGACAGGCTCTAACTGATTCCTGCCATAGCTTTCTCTAATGCAGGGATGAGCTAACTTCCGGCTGCAGCTCTGGTCCTTCAGTGTGATACCTTCGAAGCAATGTGAGGCTGACGCGAGCTGGAGAGGCACCTGGACAGCTGGCCATAGCAATGCTGTGTTTGGGGGCATCAGATGTACTACTATCTTATTTAGTGCCACAGGGTGGGCACTAGCCATTCCTGCCCTATAGACAAGGTATTGATATGCAGGGAGGTTCATAAACTTGCCCAAGGTCACAGATAAAGAATGCTGGGATGAGAATTTGAGTCTGGCAGCCTGGTTTTGCACTGTAAGTAGAAAAAAGAAATGGTTTCAGTCTTGTCAAGCCTTGTTGCTAGCTTGGCTCTGATCTCAGTTTGGTGGCAAGATTCTATCTTGTTCCTCCTCTGGGGACCGCCTGAGGTGTCACGTTCTCAGCTACTACCAGGATGCACTGTTGTTACATACACTCCCACCTCTAGCCCACCATTACACACACCCCCATCTCTAGCCCACCGGGGACTCATCGCGAAGGGCATGGCCAGGATCCCACATGATGACAGTCGCCTTCCTCAACTCTGTCTCCACACGGAGCCCTAGTGAAGTCCCAGTGCGCCTTGCTGCAGGATGTCAACGCTACCACGTTGAGCGCCCTCATTTCTATGATGAGGCAGCAATAACAAATACAGAGGTTTGTGATGGCTGAGGGAATCTATGTAAGGCATTTAGGATTGTGCCTGGCATGTTGCACGTGCTTAGTCCGGGCCGGCAGTTCTTGATAATATTATAGGTGCCCTTATTACCACCGGGCTCACAGACAGGAGAGCCTCGTGGGGAGAAGACTTTGGGCTCTGGCCCTTTCACTGCTCAGTGGATCTAGGTTTTGGTACTTGTGGCTCAAAGAGGTTTTTTTTGAGAATTAAATGAAAAAATACGTGCCTAGCATGGAAAAAGATCTTAATCAATGTTTGTAAGAAGACTAATATCCCTCCCCACCTCCTCATATAGGGTCTCACTTATACAGCCCTAACTGGCCTAGAACTCACTAGGTAGACCATGCTGCTTTCACATTTTGATACTCCTCTTGCCTCTGCCTCCCAAATGCCGGGATTAGAAGCTCGCCTGGTTCACTTTTCTGCTTCTCTCCTCTCTTCTTCTTTTTGCAGTACGGGGGATTGAACTTAGGACCTTGTGTATAATAGTTAAGCTTTGTACCTCTGGGCTTTATTTCTAGCCACAGTGTTCCTATTTCAAAACTGGGATACATATCTTTAAAACATCATGGGCCATTGCATACTTCTCCTGTGACAGACTCATCCTTTTCTCTCTCTGTCTCACGCTCTGCCTCTCTCTCTCTGTCTCACACTCTGTCTGTCAGTCTGTCTGTCTGTCTGTCGTCTCCCCCCCTCTCATACACACACACACACACACACACACACACACACACACACACACACACACCTCTATACCTTCCCTCACATTAGCAGTGCTATTGAGTCGGCCATCCTTCTACGGGGTCTCCTGGTAACAGAGGGTTTTGGTACTTTGACTATTCCTTCACTCCCGACACTGAGGAATATGGTCTGGTCACTTGGAAATTGAGGCTTTCAGAGAAAAAGGAGAGCTGCCCTGGACCATCAGAATGTTGCTTCTCACCAGGATGGCTGGAGCATCACTTCATATGCTGTTAACTCAGAACTGCAAGTCCAGTAGTGACTCTGGGTCTCTAAAGACGTGCTCAGTAGAACCAGAGCACCATTCGGCAGCAACAAGAGAAGCAACACCCGATGGTTTAAGTGCCAAGGCCTGGCACTGGCATACGCCCAGGGAAGATGTGATTTTGGCCATCCATAGGATCTCTGATTATGATATCAATAGTGGTTTCTGGGGAAGTGTTCATGTTGTGGGTGGGGGATTTTGAAGGGATTTATTTGCTGATGGAAAAGCTGAGGGGCAGCCTTCCTACCTCTTCACTGGTAGACAAGTATGAAGCAGAGCCAAAAGCCAGGGCTGTCTGAGGCTCTAGGCATGGCTGTTACTCAGCACATCCATCATCCCTGGTAGACCATCATGCTTCTCCTGCTTCTGAGTCTTATTCCAACATCCCTTACCCACTGTCCCTGTATGTGACATCAGGTTATGGGGAATCTGATCCATTTTACTGTGGCTGCCTTCACCAAACAGATTCCTCCCAGAAGAAGGATGTATAGTTCTGCTTCCAAACATGGACAGGCAAGAATTGTTGTTACAGTGTGTTTAAACAGGAAGGAGATAGGAGAGGGACATGGGTAAGGCGAGTGTGGCGGTTCCATGGGAAAGAACAAAGGACAGGAGGGTGGCCTCCTGGGGGGGGGGTAGTCACCTAATGAACACTTCAAAGGGCTTGGCCAGCCCTCAGGAGAAGGCGTTGACGACGATGGACAACCAAAAGATTTTGCCCCACTTCAGCCCCATGGCCAACATCAGGGTGGATCTGGACAGCCTAGGGCAGTTAGTTCCAACAAGACAGGATTCTGGGTTGCAAATCTTATACAAAGGAAACAGTAAGACACAGGTCTAACCCCAGCTAAGTAGTCGAGTGAGTCAACATTTAGGACTCCAGGTAGATCAGCTTAGACCCCTGTGGGAGCCTAGACAAGAAATTCTGGTCTGCTCATCAGTCTTGGCAGGTAATAGACAGGCCTCAACCCCAGGCATACACAAACCATAAGCTGAGGTCCTGGGATAGGTCACCCCAAGCCCTGCAGGGGAGGTGACTGGGAACACCCAGTCATGCCAGCAAGCGAGAGGGAATTACAGGTGTGGTCTGAAGTGTGGTCGGACCGGTTTCAAGCCTGCGACCTGCCCATGGAAAACTGGTTCCATTTTTAACAACTGTCAGCTTGGCCCCACTTGAGCTCAGAGAGGCAGGCTGGCTAGACAGTTTGGGGAGAGAGCTGTCACTCCTGTTGATCAGCTAAAGCCTCCCCGGACGCCAACAGACTGCGGGGCTCTTTATGCTTTGTTAGAGGAACAGGCTGGGGGCTGAGGTCTATATAAACCTTCAAATCAGCATCATGGCAGACACCCCAATAGTCCTGTGGTAACCTCTGTGGGATGGACAGACGAGAATATGAGGTATGGGTAGAGGTGAGAAGGGAGGCTTTGAAACAGAACACAAAAATGTCGCTGCGGTATTAATATACACATGAGCAGAGACCTTAGTGCCTATGGAAGTGTGTGTGTGTGTGTGTGTGTGTGTGTGTGTGTGTGCGTGTGCGTGTGCGTGTGTGTGTGTGTGTGTGTGTGTGTGTGTGTGTGACTTAAAGAGCTAAGAAAAAAGGAAAAACTGGGGAAAAGAAAAAACAAACAAAAACAAAAGACCAAAACTAAAACCCAGCCTTTGCTATCCCTGTAACCATTACAAAGAAAATGAAGTCTAAATTGTGTTCAGGGTTGCTGGGACAGAGGAAGAGAGAAGCAAGAATGGAAAAAACAGGCCGTAAAGATGCCAGGACTCCTTAAGCAGAAACATCTGTTGAAGTCATAAGACGCAGGGCCAGTCAGGCTCCTAACAAACCCAGGAAGAGGAGAGTCTGCGCTGGATCAGGATGCCCCTGGTGTCCAGCGCAGACCCCTGGGACAGCATACGTGCATGTAGAGGGGACACCTTCTCCAGAGCTCCTCCAGGCCTGGCTCCCGGCAGGAGAGGGAAGAAGGGGGAGGGGGCCTGGGGAGGCCAAGGGGCAGGGACGTGACAGCAGTTTTGAGCGTGTATTTATTTAAGGCTTTAACTTACTGGGGTAGCCTGGAGAGCCACATGTCTCAACTTCTGTAGCTAAAGAAGTCGGGGGTGGGGGTGGGGGGACCTGCTGCCCTGCGCTCCCTGGGAGCTGGGAGCTCTGTTTGCTTTTTGCAAATTGCAGCCCATTCTCTGATTTTTGCTTTCACTCTGAACCAACTATCTAAGGCTTGCCCGCTCTCCAAAACGGCAGGTACCACTCGTCAGTCAGATAATACTCTCGGAGGGAGCCACATTCCTGCTAAGTATCCTCTCATTTAACTCTCTGGCAAATGTATCCTTGCTGTTGGGTAGAAATATAGAAGCCTGTCTTCAGGAAGGTTCTAATATGAGTTTTACATTCCAGAAGAAAACTGAGGCCAAACACTGCTAAAGGACGCCCAGGTCACCCGGTCGCATACTCCAAGGACCGTCGGAGGAGGTGTCTCCTTCCTCCCACAAAATGAATGTGAATCAGCTAAGCACTGTGCAAAATCACCCCAGCATTCATGCAAACCTCAAGCCCCCCCCCCCCCCCACCCAGGGGGGCTCATTCATCCCTATGCTCCATCTCATCAGCCTAAGTGTACGGATGGGACCACAGCTACAGAACATGCCACCCCAAAAGGGAAACTGGCAAAACCCCCAACCGCTGTCATGGCAACAGAATCTTGCTGTCTCTCAAGAAAACATGGGTAATGAAAGAGATGAAAAACAGACCCCATTTTACTTCCTTGTGGGAAATGGGGAAGGTTCTGGAAGACTCCATCGTGAAGGCTAGTTTTGTCTCCTCCTCTAAGAACTCCTCCTTTAGCCTGGCCAGGCCTGGAACTTTCGTTGACATAGCTATCTGGTTTACATTAGATGGCTCTATTCTTCCCACGGCCCTGGGACCCTTATTTCACATGGGTGGATATACTTGAGATGAAAGGTGACCAGTATTGGCAACAGGGTTCATGGTGAGGGGGTTAAAAATACCCCCTCAAAATGCAAAAATGAAACAGCTAGAGGACAAGCTGAAGCCCCAACCAACATCAGGGTAGCAAAAGCAATTAATAGTCCCTGAGCCATGTTTAGGCTGCTATCAATCATGGGGTTGGGGGATGCTAGTGTGGGGCCCCTGCCTCACACCAACCCCTTGTGATAGACAATATCACATCTACTCTAAAGAGAAGGAGAGCGCCTCAGACAGAGGGCTGATTTCCTCCTGCTACTCATTGCTGAGTGCAAAATTGGAATCAGAATCCGTAAGGCTCTTTCCCTGGGTTCCACTGTCTCACAGACGCTAATGTGCATCCTGTTACCCGGTGAGCGCATGAAAACTCACTCCCTGATTCAGTAGGGGCCTGAGGTTCTGCATGAAATGAACATGCATGCTGCAGGCTTGAGGACTGACTCTACTGCCCTCTTTAATGCTCCGCCCCTACAGCCATTTCGGTTGGTGTCACTCTGTCGAGTAAAGCTTTCCCTCCAGGATGCTAGGGTTGACCAAGAAGCCACACTATGCGGCTACTCACAGGCTGTCTCAGCTGCCTGTTTAGCTCCAACACCAGTACTGAGTCACAAAGGCCAGCAGGGGCCTCTTCAGTGAGGATCAGAAGAAGCCCATGACTGAAGACAGCCGCTCCCCTGGGGGCTGGCTTGGATAAGACTTTGATATGATTTTGGTATCTTGGGATGGATGTGATGAAATCTCTTTCAGAGGTCCTCTCTCACAAGCTGGGGGGAGGGGACCACCCACTCCTGACTAACAGAAGAATTAAGAGTCTGCCCCTCTAGATCTCGGTGGGAATAAGAAACAAAGCATTTAGAGGTCCACTGTAAGCTCAGCACGTGGGAGGCTGAGGCAGGAGAATTTCTGAGAATTTGAGGCCAACCTGGGCGGCTACATTATGAGCCCCTGTTTTGTACTTTGTGTGTATATATGTATTTAAGGCAAGGAGCTGCTTTGTGAGCCCCAGTGACTAAAGTTCCTGGTTCTACTCCATTTAAGAGAGAGAGAGAGAGAGAGAGGGAGAGAGAGAGAGAGAGAGAG
>CABHPQ010169809.1:11191-33587 GCA_902168405.1 Peromyscus aztecus
CATCTGGCTTTTTAGCTCTAGCCCAGAGTTTTCATTTCACCAGGATTCGCTCTGGGTTTCAGAGTCCAAATCTTTCAAGAGGGCTGGAGTGGTCTGCATTCCACAGTAAGGAGAGGCTAGGAGATGCCTGGGGTCCAATTTCTCCAAAGCACAAAGCTAGGCTCCTAGGATGACCCAGAACACCCCGGCCCAGGCCCAGAAGCATCTTGGGGACTCTCTTCCCTCCTTTGCCTCCTCAGAAGGGTCTCTTCTGACAGTCCGTGCTAAAGAGGCCTCCTGGGTACAGACACCCTGCTAGATGCTGGCATGCAGTCCGTGAGTGGCTCTCCCTGGCTGCTGACCCTTCGGAACTCACAGAAGAGAGAGCTGGCTTTTCATCCGGTAGCTGGCGGTCCACAGGGGTTATAAGCCATGGGCACACATTCTCTAACTGACTTCAGATTTACTTATTCAAATATTGCTTTGCTGACTCGAGTTTCTTCCAACCCCAACGTCCCTGCTCCCTCTACCTGGACACTACCCTTCTACAACCCACTGGATGCCTTGGTTCAAACCGGTGCCACACATGGACTCACACTGGCATTGACATCTGGAACTTAGTGATACAACAGTCAGGAAGGGCTGTTCCTTGGGAACAATGTGTTTGCCTTAGTAAGAAGATCAAATCGAGGTAGGTAGGTGTGTGTGTGTGTGTGTGTGTGTGTGTGTGTGTGTGTGTGTGTGTAGGGGAAAGGGTTGGTTGTAGGAGGCGGTGAGTAAAGATTGGGGTGCACAGGAGGAGATGCTGGACCCAGAATGTCGCTACAGGGCCTTGTGCTTATTCGAGGCCCCCGCCTCTGGTTTTGAACAATGCTAGGGTAAATCACCACCCTGGTAACAAGGCCGTCACAGCTCTGCTCAGAAAGCCGCCGTAGCGCTTTCCTGTCCCTGTTAGTGATCTTCTCTTGTCCAGGCTAGGCAGTGATGAGGTGAAGGGCAGAGTCCTGGAGGAAGGTGGATTTGCTGTGAAGATTCACTGCTTCACAGGAACCAGATTGTGCTGAGGATGCTTTGCAGGCTCAGATGAGCCGTTGTCTTGGCAACACTAATGAAAAGCAGGCCTCAGAGAGAGCCAAGAACCCCCAGGGACTGAGTTATCACCCCCTCCACAGCTCCCCTCGCCTCCCCACCAACCATCTCAGATCAAGCTCCCCGAATATTTATAAAATCTCTACCAGAAACAGAGAAAGTCAGTGGCCTGGCCAGGCGTCTGCCCACGTCTTTCCGGCTGCTCGGATGACAGCGTCCAACGTGGCTCATTATTCTGTTTTTCTTCTTCGAATGAGTAGGACAATGATGGAGGGGACCGGGGTAGGGGGGTGGGGGTGGGAGGGAAGGAATGTCTGCTCTGCCCTATTAGGCTGACTTTGAGTCAGGGTGTCTGCTTTAAGTCAGGGGTCTCACTGCTCTGGTCCTCCCTGCTCTTCAGCGCCCCGTGTGGTGGCTTATTTCATTCCATGGACTCCTGAAGTGCCCTGGTTGCTTACTTCCTCTGTCCCCACCAGCCTCTGCCTGGAGCTTTGGGGCAGTTTCTGAGGGAGAGTTATGTCGGGAAGCTGAAAATGCAAAGGACTGCCGGCCAAGGGAGCTTGGCCTCCCTGCCATGGGGCTTATTCACTTTGAAGAAAAGGGCGGTCCTCACATGCAGCCAGCAGGGAATTAAAGCCGGTCTGAGAAAATCCAAGTGACCTCTGCTCATGACTTGTTTTGCCTGGTGGATATTAAAATGCAAAGAAGTTGAGAAACATGCAGCATGCGGAGGGGCAGAGGCGGGGTTGCAGCAGCAGGCTTTGTCCTGCTTGTAAATGGAAAGGCCCCGTTTGCCCAGTTGATGAGAATGTCATGTGGTTGCCCTTCGTGACAGCCTGGTCCCCTGGGGGTGGTATAGCTCCATGTAGGGAGGCAGCAGGGGGTTGTGGGCAGGTCCTAGATTGGAGAGGTTGAGTGTAATTTGAGTGCCGTGCCCAGCTCTGCCAGACTCAGACCTCCAGCCTGGGTAAGTTAGGAAACTTTCCTCCCCATCTTTGGAAAATGAGGACAAGAGTAGGTGTTCTCTTAAGGTCTCTTCTGTGAGTTTTATTCAGCAAGGAGAGATTACAAATGCTATACAAAAAGCACGTGAAGGTCATCCCTGGGTCAAATGTAGGGCACAAGAGGCTGACAGCGTGGGACATAAAGTGTGAGGAGGATTCATAGATGTGCCAGGAACCTTTCATGGAGGGAGGCTTCAAACACAAAACGTAAGGATGAAAGAGTTTGGACAGAAATACGGACAACTGTTGAATGGGGACAAAAAAGCAGGTATGGGAGGGAGGGGCAGAGCCCATGGAGGAGGCCAGCTTGTGAGGGCTGGGGAGGATGCTGGGAACTGTAGTGAAGGCTGTCTCAGGCTGTGAGGAGTATCTGTGGAGGAGAGGAGAGAGGCTTGCTCCTCTCCTACACAGATGAATGAACCTACTTTGAGCGGCATCCAGCAACATCCCAGGCAGAAGAGGTGAAAGGAAACCAGGTCAGCGATTTGGAGGGTAGGACTCTTGTCTTTAAGCTCGTGTGACCTCAGGGAAACTCTGGGTTCCGATGGCTGAGGGATCTGAACCTCCAGAGACATGTCCTTTGGTCGCCTCTCCGCCAAGGAGGTCAGCCAAGTGGCACAGGCTGGAGGAGATTAGAGTTAAGGACTGAGAGAAGAAGACAAGCTCCACTGTGCTGGGAGCTGAGATGCTGACACCTGCGTGACACCGTGGGACCTGTGTGGAGACATGAGGTCGTGGGCAGACATCTTGCCGTCTTAGCGGCAGGAGGCACAGGGCACTGTGAAGACCCTTCTAGGAAATTCAAGAACTCCTCTTCCGGGCTCCCACTGGCTGACCTCATGCCTGTCAGGCTCTGGCTTTGGTCTGGTTACAAGACTGGCCCATACTGTGGTCCATATGGTAGGATTTTGCTCCAGCCACAGTCAGAGTACTTTTGGGATAAAGAAACAGATTCGACAAGAGCACACTGCTGGACCATGCTTTTGGATTCTGAAATTCCCTGACTGAGTTTCTGAGCCTAAATCAGTCAGTGTAGGGCTCTAATTCACTGAAGTGTGGTCTGCCAACGCGGGTGGGTTATGGGGCCTTCGGGGTGACCAAGGGATGGTGTGGTCGGTGGTGCTAGGCTAGGACTCATAGTCTAAGGACTTACATGTTTGTGCATAAGACCCCTTTTAGGGCTGATGAGACGGCTTACCAGGTAAGGGAGCCTGCTGCTAAGACTGAAGATCTGAGTTCTATGCCCAGGACTCACATGATGGAAAGGAAGAAGCAGCTCCCTTAAGTTGTGCTCTGAACTCTACATGTGTATCATGGTGCATATACACCGCCCCCCGACACACACAATAAACAAATACAAATACAATTTAAAAAAATTTAAAGATCTCCTCTAGTACTAGGTGGGGCTAGGGGCTGAACTCAGTCTGTGATCAGTTTTCCCTAGGCCACCACATTCCATCTGAGTTCTTGTGACTCCAAATTCTCAATTCAAACTCAACCTTCAGGAGATCATGAAGATGTCGGTCAAGGCAGAAGAGGTGAAAGACTTTGGTAGTTTGATAACTGACGTTCAGATACTTGGACATGTGGACGCTGGCTTCTTCTCTGTGCTTCAAACTATTCCAGAGTGGGTTTATAGGCCCTAATCCATTGATGCCTTGCTCCCACGCACCTCACCATTAGGCTGTGTCTCGTCTCTGAAGAGCTCCACTCCGGCAGGTCTGCAGGTTTGATAGACAGATTTAATGGGTGGCAAGGCCAATTTACTCAAGGCCTTGGTGAATCCCAAGATCTGCTTATGCCTTCAAACCATCCCTTACTCCCAGCCAGGCGCAATGGGCCATATGAGAGCCCTGAATTCTCCCAAATATGTCTTTTGGGCTTTATATCTCGAGGCTTGGGATTCTCTAGGGCAGTGGTTCTCCACCTTCCTCATGCTGCGACCCTTTAATGCAGTTGCCCGTGTTGTGGTTCTCTTGTGCCTCCCCCGCTGCTGCCACACTCAAGCCAAAGTGCAGCTGGCTCTGGAGGAAGGAGAGGTAAGGGGGTGGGACGGAGCAACAGTGCTTTTCAGACTTCTACATTGAAGCAGTTTCCAGGAGACTAACAGGGAGGTGCTGCATTAAAAAAAAAAAAAAAAAAAAAAAAAAAACAAAAAAAAAAAACAGGGGGGGGGGGGAGAGAAAAGGAGGGCTGGCCCTGGAGGCCTTGCTGTGTACAGGGAGCATTTATTCCCTTCCATTTCTTTCCCGGATGCTCTGACCGTGGGACCAGCTGCCTTCCTAAGAAGTATAGGAAGGGAGTGCACAGAGCAGGCTGACTTGCAAGTTCATGGTATGTTTACAAATAAGGTTGTTGAGTAAAGACAGAATACCCAGTGACATTAGGACTTCAGACATGTTAGGTATCATAGGAATCACATAACACACACACACACACACACACACACGCATGCACGCACACACACGCACACACGCATGCACGCACACACACGCACACGAACACGCACACGCATGCATGCATGTGCAATGGAGGATACTTTTACTAAAACATATATGATGGAGGATATTTATAGAAAAAAAAAACAACCCCAAAACTACATTGCCTGAAATTGTTTTCAGTTTTCATGACATCTGAAGGTCCTGCCCTGCCCTCAAATTAAACACCTTGAGCTAATGTCCCCAAGATATGGTCAAGGAGAAGCCACACCAGGTGGTATTCCTTTGGTCCAGAGTCCTGAGCAACAGAAATGAAAGCTCTGTCTGAGCTGTCTCAGCTCACTGCCTGCAAAGTGAAGAAGCCCCTCCTTAGCCTGCTCTGGTAGGGCCTCTTTCTTTGGGGGGTTAGGGGGTGGGGGGGTGGAGTGAGTCCGACCATTTAGAATCAGCCAGACAGGGAAACTTGCGGGAGGCGCAGAGGTGACTTGTCTTCAGACCCTTGCATTTCAGGAGAGTGAGGGCACATGTCACAGGGAGGCTGGTGTTGTCTCCCCAATAAGGGACAACTGATGCCAGGAGCCACCCTGAGCCTTACTTTGTCTTCTGTATTTTACTCTTCCAGAATCATGGAAGGGGTCAAAGGGAGGGCTACTAAGTCTGAGAGGACGAGGCCAAGTGAGGTATCAATTTGGGGGAACAGTCTGAGCCACAGATTCGATTGAGGAGCCAGAAGGCAGATGTCATATAAAGCCACTTGGCAGCAGGATTAAAGATAGAGGAGATCCTCAGCTGAGACCTTAGGTGTCTCTCCTGCCACTTGAGTAGCGACATTGAAGACCATGCCCAGAGTTCAGTGGCCCCATCAAAGGCTGGCTCCTTTTGGGCACAGACTTCCTAAACCAGGAACAGGCTCGAAGTATAGGTTCAAAGATGCACTCATGACTGTTCTACATCCCTGGAGGAGAAAAATATCAGAGAGACAGCAGATCTCGGTGCTCTTTTGTATTAGGAAATATGTATTTGGACTTTGCCCAGGATTACTGGCACCGAGCTCCTAAAACCCAAGATAATCGTGAGGCTGGGGGTTGTAGGTAACTTCACAATGGAGGCTGATAGGAAGTCCAAGGGGATATGCTAGGAGTTGAATCTGAAATGCCCTCAGCAGGCTCATGTTTTGAAGACCTGGTGGAATTTTGAAAGCTATGGTGCTACTGGGAGATGGGACCTGGCCCGCGGAGGTAGGTCACTGGACAGGCCTTTGAAGCTTAATTTAAGCTTTTGGTGGTCTGAATTATTAGATCTTAAAAGAAGATGTAGGAATTTTCAAATTCACAACTTGGAGGTCAGAAGTACTCATGGCATCTCTCGCCGTGAGACTGACGTCCGAAGTGGGAGGAATCTGTGATCTGGAGCCTTAAACCTGTGGCATCGGCTGGGAAGTCTGAACAGCGAGTGTTAGGACTGAACTGAGCTGTTCAGATTTCCAGCTGGAGTCAGGCATAGTGACACACTCCTTTAATCTCAGCACTCAGGAAGCAGAGGCAGGCAGATCTCTGTGAGTTTAGGGCCAGCCTGGGCTACACAGTGAGTTCTAGGACAGCCAGGGCTACACAATAAGACTGTTGTTGGGGGTTTTACTCCTTGTCTCTTTTGGGGGACCCGCCACCCAGCTCCCAAACAATAAGTCACAGGTGGAGCCTTATTTTTACTTATGAGTGCCCGGCCTTAGCTTGGCTTAGTTTCTAGCCAGCCTTCCTTAACTTACTCCGTCTACCTTTTGCCTCTGGGCTTTTCCTGTTCTCTTACTTTTGTAAATCTTACTCTTATTCCATGACTTGCTGTGTAGCTGGGTGGCTGGTCCCTGATGTCCTCCTTCTCTGACTGCTAGCTCTCCAATCCCAGTTTTCTCCTTCTATATATTCTCTCTGTCTGCCAGCCCCGCCTGTCCTTTCTCCTGCCTCGCTATTGGCCGTTCAGTTCTTTATTAGACCATCAGGTGTTTTAGACAGGCACAGTAACACAGCTTCACAGAGTTAAACAAATGCAACATAAGCAAAAGTAACACACCTTAAAATAATATTCTACTACATGATACCCTGTCTTGAAACAAACAAAATAATATTAATATTAATAATAGTGATAATAATGGAACAAGAGTTCCAGCTGGTATTCAAAGAGTTTGACAGTTGGTTGGGGTGAGAGGAACCCCTGCTTTTGGTGTCTGTGCCCTGAATAAAAACCTGCGTTAGGCATCTAAGGTTCTACATAGGAAGGCAGTCAATATGGAGGCTAGGTTTAGGTAAGAGTCCTCAGACACATGACAATGGAAATGATCCTTTGCTGGTGATCAGTTAGAACCCAGTGGTGAGGAGAAGGAAGTGGATCCTAAAAGACTGACCATGTGTGGGTGGGAAGCCACTGTAGGGAAGGACACAGGCAGATGAAATGTGAGAAGGCAGAAAGGACCCTCGCAAAATGGGCTAAGAAAGTTAATCAGAGAGATACGGCCTCGACTCCCTAAGTCATTGAATCACACAGTAAGTTAAATATCTTAGCACTGGTTGACAACAGGTCCCCTACCAGGCTTCAGAGTGAGAACCTTGCAGTGAACTGCAAAAGGTATCTTCCCTGGCTTGTGCCTGAGATCAAGGACATCATGGCAATGACTAGCCAGGATTTGACTTTCTTTTGAAATTTAAAAAACTTTGTTTTTCTCTACTTATATACATGTATGTATCTGTCTGTGAGTGTGCACACATGCATGCAGGTGCCCACGGAGACCAGAAGAGGCCACTGAACTCCCTAGAGCTGGAGTTACAGGCAGTTGTGAACCACTGAATGTAGGTGCTGGGAACAGAACTCAGGCCCTTTGAGAGAAGCAGCAAAGCACACTCGAATCCTATGCCTTGTCTCTAGACGCTCTTTTTTCCTTTTAGGTAAAGATCAGAAGGACCGGGAATAAAAATCACACCCACAATCATTTCCTATTTCACCACGGGAACAACTAGACTAGAGGAGAAAGAGAAGGTTTGCTTTCCTTTACTCCTTTTTGAGGCTGGGCCTTCATCTTCAGAGTGATGGGAATCAAGGACAAAGTCCCAGGACGAGGAGGGCCCAGGGGACTTGCTGCTGGTACCTGATGGAGGAGGCACCGGGTGCCAAGGCAGCCTGTCTGTATCCTCATCTCTCTCTTTGCCTGATTGTGTCTCCTTGTGGGTTATAGCAAATGCAGAGATCAGCTCGGCTCTGCTTCTAGGCTAAAGGTCAAGGCTAGAAGAGACTTGGAACCAAACTGAAAATCTCACTCCCCTCCCATAACTCCTGTCCGCTTGGTAAGCACTTCTGTTTATACAAGTCCTGGAGCGAGCCTGGGTCTCTCACGCTCTGACATAGACCCTGGCCTCCTAAGCTTGCTTTCCAGGGAATCTTAGCAAACCACAAAAAGAATCACTCTGTTTCTTCTTCCTTTACCCAGTAGAAATTTTTTTTTTTTAAATACAAGACAATTAACTATTTCTCTTGATGTTGAAATATCTCCTCTTGCAGCTCCTCCAGCAGCAGAAAACTTAGCGGAGAACACCGGCTCTAAGACAAGAGGAGGCACACCCAGCCGAGCCCACTTCTGACCCTTCGCTGAACTCAGTCCTGCCCTTGCCCAAATCAAAGTCTAAGCCAGTTCTCATCACAAGCACAATAGCATCTAGAGAAGGACTGCTGGTCTAACCGCTAAGGAGCCTCCTGCCCTCAAAGCTCTGAAGTACCAAAGCCCAAATCCTTCCCTGGAAACACGGACCTGTCTCAGGTTCCGTCACGCCCACTGCCGAGAGCAGCGCTGGTTGCTCGTTGCCAAGTGCCATGGAGAGGGTGGATGCCGGAGACTTGCCTTTGAATGAGGGCTTTGATTTCACGTGTCCCTAGCCTTCTTGTGCTGGGCATGACTTTCACTCCCAGATTCTCGTGGTCTACTGAGATGTGGGCCTGTGGGTGGTGGGCAGGGGCAGATGCCCCTGTGTCTGTCCTTCTCTATCTGGCTTCTCCGTTCGGGTCGTTCTCCCCACTTGGCTTTGCTGCTCTGTGCTCCCTGAGGATGACTGTTACCAGCTTCCGGTGCTCCCTGGCTTCCTTTCTCACTTGGCCAGCGTGAGTCAGGGGTAGGAGGTCAGCGATTAGAGGGGCATCCCCTTTTTGCTCTGCTTTGTCCCGGATAGGGTCCACGCGCCCCCCCCGCCCCCCCATTCTGCAGCTCTCCCAGGTGACATCCTCTAGAGTCCCAGCTCTCCCCGCCCAGCCACATTATTTCTTCCCTTGGCTCCTCTTAATGAGATGAGGGCAGCTTTCCACTGTTGCCAGTCCCTGGGGGGTGGGGGGACGAGGGGGGGGCTCAGCATTCCTGCCACTGCCCAACCATCTGTAAGCTGTCCCCTCACCATCCTCCCCCCACTCTGAAAATAATTCTGTGTCTTGCTGAGACCTCACTTGATATATCTTTCTATTAAACTTGGGAATTTAGAACGGAAGGAAGGAAGGAAGGAAGGAAGGAAGGAAGGAAGGAAGGAAGGAAGGAAGGAAGGAAGCAGACCTTCAGGATTGCTGACTCAGTGCTTTGATAGAATACCCGTGACTGAGCAGCTCCCAGTGGAGAGATGGAGAGATGCCTCTAAAGGCTTGGCACAATGCTGGGCACCTCACAGATGCTTAATGAAGGTACAATGTATTAGCTAAACCATCTCCCTGGCTTCTTACTAGAGAAATAGTCGTTCTTGAGAACTTTCTTGGAAGCTGAGGTAAACAATGATCTTATTAAAGTGGCCAGAAGATCAAAGACACTGTGCGCTGTGCCTGTCCTTCCTTCCTTCCTTCCTTCCTTCCTTCCTTCCTTCCTTCCTTCCCTTCTTTTTCTTCCTTCCTTCCTTGTTTTTTTTTTTTTTTTGAATGTCCAAGTAGATTTGGATAAACAGACTTCATTTTCTCCTTGTATCTCTTCACCTCTGGCCCATCTCCCGGCAGCCTCTACTCCCCACACACACCTGAGACAAACTTTGGCAAACATCAGGCTTGCCTGGCCTGGGAGCTCTTGGACCTGTGGCAAGTGCTGCCTTGCTACCGCCACAAAAACACAGAAACAAACCACCCTTTGTTAGAGTAGTGACCAAGGGACACATGCCCAGGGCTGCTACTGCTTCCATTGGCTCTGACCCACCAACCAGGCTCCCCGGCACGGTAGGCTCACCCGGCCTTGAGGTGTGAGTGCCCTTAAGGGGCCAGGGTGTGGCCCTGGGTGTCCTGCATGGTGGGAGAGCAGGGACAATGACATCGAGAAGGCTGGAGAGGGCCTGATGGCTGAGAGGACCGTGTGGACAGGAGCACTGTCAGCAGCCACGCAGCTGCCTCTTATTCTCAGCTTGCTGGAGTTGGAGTGGCTGGAGGGGAGAGTGCTGGAGCTCCTTCGGTAGGTGGATCACACACACACACACACACACACACACACACACACACACACACACACCGCTGGTGAGACTGGAAACTGAGCTCAGTCCAGAGATGTGTGGTGTGTGTTCTTGTTTGCCACTCTACATGGCATGACTGAGTGTCAAAAAACACTAAAGTCTTTGCTGCGGGCTCAGCCAACAGCTTCTTCCACCTGAGTGATCAGGAACAGACATAGCGGTGATAGCCTGGAGTCAATGCAGAACCTCAAGGTGACCTGAGGTCTTCTCTAGTCATTTAGTAAGTGCATACAAAGTGCATTTAAGGGACTGGATGCAGAATAGGGTACAGATGCTACCTCCCATGGAGCCTTATTCCCAGTGGGAGAGAGGACCTTGAACACATCTCAGGGGTTATTTGATGACACATAGATGGAGAAAATTACAGCCAGGTGAGCAGGCACACTGTTTACTTTTCTCGTATCTGTAACAAAACTGACTAAGCAACCCGAAAAGGGAAGGGTGTGTTTGGGCTCAGTTTGGTTCAGTCTGTCTGGCAGGTGTCTTGGTCAGTGGGAACACACCTGTAAAGAGACACCATAGCTATGGCAACTCTTAGAAAGAAAAGCATTTAATTGGGACTTGCTTACAGTTTCAGAGGTTTAGTCCATTACCATCACGGTGGGGAGCATGGCAAAGAATTTGGCAGTGCGCAGGCAGACACAGTGCTAGAGAAGGAGCTGAGAGCTCTACATCTGGATCCACAGGCAGCAGAAAGAGAAAGACACTGGGGCCTGGGCTTTTGAGACCTCAGAGCCCACCTCCAGTGATACACTTCCTCCAACAAGTCCACACCCACTCCAAGATGGCCACACCTCCTAATCCTTTCCAAGTAGTGCCACTCCCTGATGACTAAGCATTCACATATACAGGCCTATGGGGGTTATTCTTATTCAACCACCACAGCAGGGGAGGTGTGTTGGCAGGCGCGTGAGGCTGTTGGTGACATTGCATCCAGGGGGAAAAGCAGAGAGATGAACACTGGTCCTCTACTAACTTCCTCTTTCTTATGCAGTGGGACACCCCAACCCGTGGAATGGTGCTGTCTGTACTTACAGTGGTCCTGCCCACCTCAGTTAAACCTCTATGGAGATGCTCTCACAGACACACTGAGAGGTTTGTTTTGTAGGTGATTCTGAATCCCAGTAAGATGGGAATCATGATTAACCGTAGCAGGAGTGTAGAGAGTATCTAGGTAGGGATACTAGCAAAGGCGGGTGTTTTGAGTGACAGCAAGCACATCCCCAAGAAGAGAACGGGACAAACAGCCTGATAAGGTGAGTGAGGAGTGTACAGTGATCCAGGCAGATGGAAGATGGCAGACAAGGATGCTGAGTCAGGAGCGCCGTTGGGATTCTTGAGGAACAGTGAAGAGTTCCATGTGCCTGAGTAGAGGGAGAGGGAGGTGACAGACGGCGGGGGGGGGCAGGGGGGGTGAAGGCCTAGAATGAGCAGGCCTAGAACATGGGGCTTAAGATCACTGTAGCCTCTGGTTTCCTGTGTGTAAGACGAGAGCCTCCTGGGGGATGGGAGGCTGGGAGGCAGATTTGGAACCAGGAGAGGGGTGGTGGTGAAGTATATGCCCAGTCACCCTGACTGCTAAGAATTAACTGTAGACAGTACAAAATAGGAAGAAGATGACTGAGGCAACAATCCAGGTTGGCACAACGGCACCTTACGGTCCTTATGGGCTTGAGTCCATACTCCGTCACATATGACCCGAATCGCCGGAGTAAGCGAATCTCTAGGCTTCTGTGTCCTCACCTTTACAATGAGTCTGCAGAGCTCCTCACAGGATGAAATGAGTGAGTGCTTGCACGGGGCCTGGCCCATCACAAGCACTACGCTGTTTCTGCGGCTGTTGCTCCATCAGAGGTGACTGGAGAGCAGTCAAGGCCATAAGGGGGAGACAGCATCAAGGCTGATGTCATCATGGTAAGACTGGTGACTTGTAATCCCCGTGCTTGGGGGCCAGAGGCAGGAACCTCAACTATACAAGCTCAAGGCCAGCCTGGACCGTAGGAGACCCTGTTTTGAAACGAAAGCAAAAATAAAAACCACGGAGGCCTCAACCTGTAAATTCATTCACAGAAGCCAGGAGCCACTGCAGGGATTGGGGGGGGCGGGGTGGTGTCAGGAAAAATCTGACGGTGGGTAGTCCGGGGCGAGGTGAGAGCGGCCATGGGAGCTCATTCAGAGGCCAGTCTGCAGGAGAGCAGTGGTGGGCAGGTTCTGGGTAGAATGAAGTACCCCAGGCAAGGAAACTAGGAAAGAGAGAGTTGGAATCCAGGCAGACCAAGGATCAAGAGATCAAACTCAGAAAGTAGCAAGCAAGGGAAGCTTGAAGCAAGTACCCGGTGCCCACATCTTGTTTCAAGCGTGAGGTAGGCTTCTTAAAGAGCAGCTTTGGCTTCCAACAAGGCAGAAAGCAGGGCAGCTGCTGGCATTTCCCAGCTTTGAGCTACGAGGTCTGGGACTCAGTGGACAGGGCTTATGACGCAGGTCTGGGGCTACTGCATGGGGGAGAGACTAAAACCCACCGCAGCCTGGGGGAGGTTCCGGAGACTGAGAGATACTTAGCAAAACCCACTAGTGTATTTGGATTAGAGATAGCATCTCAAAAGATTTGGCCAGACATCCCTGCTTCTACGCCAGAGACATTGAGGACTTGAGGACAAGTCCTTGTGTGGAATATGAAACGGTAGAGCCCCGGGAGCCTGTGAAGCGTGTGGGCCAACAATCTCCCCAGAGTGGTACGCTTGTCAGTCGTGATGGTGCTACTTTCGCTGATTCTGATAGACAGTGAGACCAGAGCTGTGTCTGCTTCCTATGTCCTCTTCAGAGGCCCATTCCTCGTGTTTAGGGATGTTCAGTCTTATTTTCCTTCTTTCAATGTATCTGATTATCTGTTCTTGGGCGAGGCGCTAGGAAGCAGGGTCTGAAAACACAGCCAACCAAGAGCTTACCAAACAACCGAGAGTGGACCAGTCATCTAACCAAACATATTAAGGAGAGTAATCGTTCCTTGAAGATGTTTGATTCTAGTGTATGGACCTGTGAGTATGCTCCCTTACAGGGAGATTTAAAGTTGCTAGTTGGCTGACCCTGAAATAGACCCAGCTGGTCCCAGTGTACTCACAGGAGTCTTTAAAAATGGAAAAGAGAAGCGGCAGAGGAATTGCAGTCAGAAGGAGATGTGCTTGGGGCACAACTGGTCAGAGGGCTACGATGCTGGTGGCCTTGAAGACAGAGGAAGGGGACTAGGAGTCAAAGAATGTGGGCCATCCCAAGAAACTGGAAAAATCTCAATCTCCCTCGGAGCCTCCAAAAGGAAATCAGACCCTGGCCGTCACTGATTTTTTTTTTTAGCTCAGTGAGATCCAATTTGGACTCTTGACCTCCAAATTGTAGGAGACTTAATTGGCATCACCAAACCCACTAAGTCTGTGGTGGTTTGTTTCAGAAGTGACAGAAAATGAATATCCCGAGCTGGATCGGTGTTCTGTGTGGAAAGCCTAGTGTGGCACTATGTGTGGTTTTCATCCTTATTGTCCAACTTCAGCTCTCATGACTACTGTGTTTTAGCCAACCAGAAGATTCACCGTTACTTTGACAGTCCCTGTACCTGACCTCTGTCAATGTTCCAGATGCTTGATGGAAAGGTCATTGAATCCTGTCTCTTATCAGGAGGCTCAGGCTTGCAGAGGGTGGGTGGGATGTTCAAAGGCTATACCAAGCAGGTCGGTGATTTGCAAACTGGGAAACTATACAAACATGAACTAGTCTGTGATTGCATGTGCATGGGTAGCTCTCTAGACTTCGGGCCAAGGACTCTGCATACCTGCAGGGCTTCTCCTTTTAGGGCCTTGACCACAGTCTTCAGTTACAGCTTCATGTACACAAATGTCATTCTCCTACGAGAGTTGAAGCTTCCTTGAGGCAAGGATTGTGGACTTACGGATTTTTCTTTCTAGCCTCCATAGGGAGAAGCTGAGCTGGAGGTAAGAACAGGAACTGGTTCTGAAGCTAGAAGGTAGGGGGTTACCACAGGCTGCCAAGAGCTCTGACTCCACGGCCTGGATCACCCACAGCCCCCAGACTTTGACTCTGATGACAGTCTGACCATATTCTATCCCTTTAAATACAGTTGTAGTGAGCGATTATTGGAGACCTATTTGTCATAGTTCCCTACCTTGGCATTTTTTAGGTTACTCATGACTTCTAGATTCTTCCAGTCCGTGGTTCCACTGGCCTACCTTACACAAGGTGACAAGAATAGTTTCCCAATGCCTTGAGGGACCTACCTGCCCTATGTTGAGGGACCCCTTGGAGTCTTTATTCTGAGCCTTCTGCTAATTCCGGCCTCTCCACAGGCCCACCTCGTCTGTGCTCTGCTCCAAGCAGGACCCTCTCTGGAAACTTGCTGTTCTCACCTGTGGGGCAACAGAGTCAGGACAAGGAACTCCAGGGCAGAGGGACCTGGGTGTGATGACCCAGCAGCCACTAGGGCAGGCTCTCCTTTCTCATTGGCACAGCCTGCCCTATTGCTCTGGGCCACTTTAGGTAAACAAGGGAAAGAAAACAATGTCTACAGGCTACAAAATGAACCTGTCAGGAAAGGAATGTTATTGCCAAGTGTTCTCAGAGGGCAGGACAAACAAAGAAGGTGAAACTTGACTTGAACATCAGGACTCTGGTTCTCAGCCACGGTTCCAGCAGACCTGTGGGCGCAGGCCTAGAACCCCACACGCAGGGATCCTTTCTACCTGCCCCCTCCCTTCTCCAGGGTTAGCTTGGCTTGTTTCCTCCGACTGGGTGAGGGGGCTTCCTAGGAAACAGCCAGTGGGGGGCAGAGGCTGCTAGGATTCAGGATGCTGGCAGGCCAGGCTCCATCGGGGCTGCTGGCAAGTCCTTTCAGCGGTGGCATTCCCATCTCCAAGGAGGCAATCACGTCAATAAGGGACGTTCGGCATCTTGCCCTCTCAGGGGGCTGGCAGAGGTGTCCCATGGCAACTAGAGCTGTGATCTGCATATGAGAGCACATTGCTGCTATTCAGGACTTTTCTTTCCCTGCGCTCTTTGAAACAAGCTCGCCCCATATCCAAGTTCCCTGTGAGCCTCATACAATGAAAACAGCAGTTGACAGGTTCCCCGTAACTTGTGAAATCTGAGTGCATCCAAGGGGAGAAAGAGCGCTCATTACCGCAACACAAAACGAACCCCTTTCAAGGCACGGCCAGTTGGCCCTTCAGCTTGCTGCTGCTGACCCCGCTGCCCTCCCAAGCACAATGAGCAGAGAGGAGAAGGGAGAGAGAGGTCTTTACTCTTCAGGTTGCCAATTGATCACCCTCCTAACCCCTATGGGGGCTTCGTGGCCCAAACAATTCGGGTGACAGAGGTCAGGGCTCCAGCCCCTTCCTCTGGGAGATCTTAGCTCTCCCTGCGGGGACTTTCCCAGGTGAAACAAAGGCATGCTCCCGGAGTCTTAAACATGCTCCAGCTGATGATGCAGAGGGGAAACAGAAGGGAAATGAAAGGTGCCCAGAACCACAACACTGGACCTCCACCCTCTTATCCAGTCAGACCCAAGCACTGTTTGTATACTCTGGGATGGGGCCGTGTGTTGCAGAGACCCAGCTGCATCCAAGCTCCAACATGGCAGCCAATACTTGGCAGCTGGGTTAGGGAAAGGAAGTCAGGGGGGGGGGGGGGGGGGGCGGTAGGAAATAACTATTTTGCTCACACTACACACCCCCCCACCCTTGCAATTAACCACACTTATAATATCCGGAATATCAGAAGACGAAAAAAAAAAAAAAAGAAGAAAACCGGGGGGGGGGGGGGGGGGGGGGAGGGGTTGGGGGGGTGCATGGAGAAAAAAGAAATTTAGAAGAATAAGAATGAGAATTATTGCTTTATGTGGTAAGTTTCCAACTATTGACATTTCAAAGAGTCTGTGGAGAATGGTTGCCCATTCCAACGAGGGCACTAGAGAGACCCAGCTCTAGTCCTGGAACGTTCACTCAGCTGGGAACAAAGACACACAGAGTATTTCTATGTGAGAACAACACACGGTCCAGCTCTCTGAAGAGGAAGGAATGGTTGTGAGGATGGGTTACTACTTCCGGAAACAGTGCTTGAAGGTACACACACCATCTTGCTGTGTCAGTGATCTGCTATAGGTTTACTGGAGGCTAGCAAGCAATCTTTTAATGTTGGATTTCTCGTTTTTTTTTTTGTTGTTGTTGTTGGTTTTTTTTTAGCATCAGAAAATAAACTGTATCACTTACAACCCTACTTTCATTTTGCCAATACCAAACCTTCTCGATGGAATATTCTCCACCTCCTCACCAGTTCCTACTGATCCCTTCCTTCAGCTAAATATCAGGTGCTACAGCCGTCATACATATCCGTGTCTTAGTATTTTTCACTGTGTTGTGATGATCTGTTTACCTAAACAATTTAAAAGTCTCAATCTTTGTGTGTATGTTGTGTGTGTGGTATGTGTGTGAGTGCATGTAGAAAGCAGAGGTCAATATCAGGCGTTTTTCTCTCTCATTCTCTGCCTTGTTTTTTTGTTTTTTTTTTTTGAAACCGGGTCTTTCACTGAGCCCAGACCTCACTGGTTGGCTGGACTGGCTGTTTAGAGAGTTCTGGGGATCCACCAGTCTCTGCCTCTGGCCCTGTCCACCATGCTGGCTTTTATGTGGGTGCTGGGGCTCTGAACTCCAGTCCTCAAGCTTGTGTGGCAGACACACATTGAGTCGTCTCCTCAGCCCTCTGTTTACCCACACAAGACTATAGTGTCTTAGCGTATAGGGTCAACCACTTGTTTAATCTTGATGTCATCGGTGGTTAGCTGTTGAACAATTGCCCAAAGAACCAAACTGATCATTGTCAGGGTGATATTATTATTATTATTATTATTATTATTATTATTATTATCATTGCTATTGTTATTATTACTATTTTGTTTCCAGTTCCTGGATTGGGTTTTATTCAATCACCAAAGCCTATCACATTACATAACTCCATTCACGTGACGTAAACAGGACCCCTGGAGCAAAGCCACATCGCAGCTCTGCTTATGGAATGCCTATCAAAGGCCAAGCACAATGGTGGAATCCAAGGATCAAAGCCAACACAGAAGACGCAGCAACGGCATGTCTCCAGCGTGTCCTGCTGGTTGATGTGTCGGGAATCTCAGAGAGAGGTGTGTGGACGACAGCCATGAGAAGAGGCATGCACGGTGAGGAAGGCCGAGCTTGAACTGTCCACGATGTCGACAATGGAAATGGTGAAGAACAAGAAAAAGTATGCAGAACGCAGAGACTTTTTAGGTCAGTGAAGCTACTCTGTATGATACTGTAAAGGAGAATACAGATCCTTACACGTTGTCCAAATCCACAGAATGTACAACTTCAAGTCCATGTAAACCGTGGATGTCAAGTGACAAGGCTGGGCCAATGGAGGCTCAGTGATTGTAAAAAAATCCCTACCACTTTGGTGGCCGGTGTTGATATAGTGTACCAGAACATGGAGCATGGGGAATTCTTTATTTGATGTTCAATTTTACTGTGAGTCTAAAAAGTCTCTAAAAAATAGTCTATTAAAATTAAAGTATTCCGGGTGGTGTTGGTGTTGGCGGCGGCGGCGGCGACGCACGCCTTTAATCCTAGCACGAGGGAGGCAGAGCCAGGCAGGTCTTTGGGAATTTGAAGCCAGCCTGGTCTACAGAGCTAGATCCAGGACAGGTACCAAAACTACAAGGAGAAACCCTGCCTCAAAAAACAAAAAACAAATATGGAGAAAGTATGAGTTGATGGAGGACACTGAGAAATACATGTTGAAAAAGAAGCAAGAACTTCTATCAGTAACAGCGGCTTGTGCCCACGGTGGTACTAGAAGAGGGTGGGAGTGGCCAACACCCCCAGAGGGAAGAGACCCAGGCTCACTCCCTGTTTATATGCATTGGTGTGTGTGTGTGTGTGTGTGTGTGTGTGTGTGTGTGTGTGTGTGAGTGTGTGCATGCTCCTGCTCGAGCCTGTACCTGGATCCCCAGTGATGCCTCTGTCTCTGTTCTCTGCAGTGCTGGAGTCACAGGCATGTGGCCACACCCAGATTTTAATGCTAGTATTGAAGATTCAAACACGGGTCTTCAAAGAGTTCTTACCCACGGAGCCATCTCCCAGGCCCTGTAGCTTGTGTCTTTTAAGCAGTTTTTACAACATAAAAAAATAAATTGTTTTAAGGCAGGGTATCACTATGGAGACCTGGCTGAGTTCTAATTCACAGAGGTCTTCCTGTTTCTGCATCCCGAGTGCTGAGATTAAGAGCGTGCACACCACACCTGGCTTTTGGTAATATTCTAAGAGCTAATACCGACACAGGCATGTTAAACTATCATGAAAACGCATAGGGTGGAAGCATGAATTAATCCATCCAACACCTATGCGAGACACTAATGAGTGGGTCTGAGATGTAAAGAGCAGTAGGGTCAGAAGGGAGGGGCTGCTCTCTGGACGCGCCTGCTCTCCCTGTGATTGGAACCCCGCCACACTGCTGCTCGTGAGAACTGCTGTGGGGCTGAGCCAGTGGATCAACCAGAGCGGCGGATTCCACCTTAGTGTGAAAAAGAACCTGCTGAAGGTACAGATTTTCCAACAGCAGCCCAGATGTTTACAGAGCAGTGAGCCTCCAACCCCTGGAAGTTGGATTTCATGACCAAGGCCCCCAAGGTCTCTCAGATCCTACTATTAGGAGGTAGAGGACTGAAGAGGAGGAGAAATCTGAGTCCCACCCTCATGCACACAATCACAGGAGCCCCGTATCTGGTTTTTGAAAATTGATTGGCATTGTCCTCTGAGTCTTTACCACCCCCCCACCCCGCCTGTAATGGACCTCTTGTTTGCCATCATGTGTTAAATTACAGGCATTTTAAAGATTTATGAGAAAGTAAAGGGCATAGTTCAAGGGCAAGATTTGCCTGGAGTTAGAGGAGTGAGGTTTACTCTCGAGTGGTGCAGAAACTCCCCACCGGAAAGGTCTGGACAGAACAAGATCACTGTGCTCCCTGGGTTAAACTGAGTCTTCCTTAGACTTCTGAACAAGATCACTGCGCTCCCTGGGTTATAATGAGTCTTCCTTGGACTTCTGAACAAATGGCTCTGAAGTCACCTTTTGCTAGGGGAAGCATGGTCCTTACAGGAGGGAATTACATTGGCCCCTGATAAGGCAGCGCATCCTGTCTGACTCCCTGGCCACACCTTCACAGCTGGGCCAGCTGTGGTCTTTGCTGACTTCAAAGAAACAGCTTCCCTTGGATCCACATCAAGGACTTTGATGAGGAAGGGGTCCTCTGACCTTTCTAGAGAAGGATGGGACCACCTTTTGTGGAGGGTGTGTGTGCGTGTGTGTATTCTTCCGGCCACTATTATATTTTCACACACTGGATATAAAATATCTGAAAACAATCACCGGAAATAGTCTTTCACCTGTGGCCAGAGACTGGAGTCTGGCCCAGTGTGGGAGAGGCTGTGCGTTCCCTGTTGGAGCCAGCGGCCATGGGAAGCATACAAGCAAAGGTGGTGACCAGGCTTTCATACTGGTGTTCTGAAGTCTCTCAACCAAGAGAGCACACGGTTTCTGATTGGACATGACTTCTACCCACCATTGTGTCCTCCTTGGGAAATATCCACCTGGAAGAGAGAGCTTATTCTCAGACCCATAATCTGCCCTGTTCTCAAGGTTTTCCACTTCAGCTGCAACCCAACCTGACAATCAAGACCATTCCAGGCCTGAAATCCAGCCCCATCCTGGGATCTCGGGTAGGAGCTCTGTGGTGGTTGTGGTCAGTCATGTGGGGAGACAGTGGGATTTCCACCCATTCTGAGGTTAAGGCTGCTCCGTGCTGACCGTGGGAAGCTGACTAACTGTGGCTGTAAGGGGTGGAGATGCTTTCCCCAGCCTACGCCCCCATCAGCCTGTAGGAAGGAGGATTAGAACCCACTGTGTTTTGTAGGCCTGAGCTGTAAAACCAGGCTTCAGTAGGCTCTGTTACCAGAAAGTGCTAACAGGGGCCATCCAGACCTCTGCGGTATGACCTCCCCTGACAGGAACCTGGCCAGCCCTTGGGCCAATACCCACAGGCTGAAAGATGGACAACATTGATGCAGGAAAAAGTGAGAAGTCCGAAGATTTATAGCGGAGGATATCTGGCCTTAGCCAGGCCCCCGGCAGGCTTTCTCAGCCACTATCTGTAGGGCTTGGTTTAGAGAGTCCAGAGAAGGAAGAGAAGGCCTCAAACTGATTAGGGCCTGACTTTCTAAACAGACACAGGTCACCCTCATCTTGCCCCAAACACCAGGCAGAGCAAATGCTATTAATAACCACGGCCTCTCTCCAGGCCACGAGTGCTGAGCCTGCTCCTCCAACGCGGCCAGCTGTTCTGAAACAGGTTTGGGAAAAGTGATTTTTGGCACATAATGAAAAGGGTGTGTGAGGGAGGGGGGTGCCCAAGAGTTCTCTATCAGGGCCAATATTATTTTTAATTGCGGAGAATCAGCCCGTGGCCGTTACTCAAGGCTGCAGAGCCCAGATTTGCCAGGGATCGGAAACCAACTTCAAGAGGAGTTGAAAAGCTCGTTCCAAAGACTGTTCATGACCGAGCTGTGGCTTCTTGTGGAAAATCAGGGTATGCCCAGACATTTATGCAGTCCCCTCTCCACACCGCTTCTCGCTCCTTTGTCCAGTCTAAAGAGGGAGCAGTGAATCTGAGAATTTGGGCATTTTAAGTTTTCAGCCCTCCCCTCCTCCACCCCACCCAAAGCATGACCGATGGCCCATTTTTCAAGCCAAATCTCGCCCCTTGTAGGCAGCTGTCCGGAAACCACAGAAGGTACTTGAAGGAGCACAAGCAAGGGCTGGTTCTAATCTGGAGGGGAAAAAAAATGAATTAACAAGGCAGCTACTTATGGAAGAATGTTTTCTTTTCTTCAGCCCCAGCCTGCATATTTTCACAACATGTGTACTCTGTTACCTTGTCACTTCCCTGTTTTCTTTGGGTAAATAACTGGGCTCTGGACTTAAGGAAGAAAGACCGGCCCGGGAGTGTCACTAGGCCGGCCTGGCTCGCTGAACTGGCAGGGAGAAAGGAGTCTGTGCTGAGGGCAAGACAGGCCAGCTTGCTGCAGATTCAGTCTGGCCTGGCTGGCAGGGGCTGGTCACTGATTTCTGCAGGTACCAGGGTAGGAGTGAGAGACCAGGGCACTGAGCTGCTCAGCTTGGCTCTGTGCTTGGCAGACCTCGCAGCTGGGCAAATAAACAAGTCTTCTCCTTCACCGAGTCAACTGGGAAGCCCTCCCTGACCCCAGCAGAGTAAGCAAGGCACACAAAGGCTCCTCAGCCAGTGAGGCAGCCAGGATGAGAGAGGCCGCTCATGCCGTTCCCAGCAGTGAACCTTGGAGGGATTGGCAGGAGCCAAGGCCTTCCATAGAACACGGGGAAGGTTCTTCACGGGGGAAGGTGAGACAGCATGTGGATGTGCTGGCGATGGGTCCCATGCAGAAGATGTCCTAAGGCTTCTCAGTTGCTGCCTTCCAGGATGCTGGCCTTTTCTTGTCTCCTACCTTGGAACCTTGCCTGTGGAATCTGTAGCCTTCTCCAGGAGAGCACAAAAGAGCCCCGGGCCACTAACTAACAGGACATCTTTCAGAGATGCACTGTTGAGGAAAGCATGGGGTGACCCGTATGCAGGTGGTGTTGATCAGTCAAGATCTTTTCATTATAGAACAGTGACAACTCTTGTTTAATTTTAATTACCTTTTTTTTTTTTTTTTTTTTTTTTGGTTTTTCGAGACAGGGTTTCTCTGTGTAGCTTTGTGCCTTTCCTGGAACTCGCTTTATAGACCAGGCTGGCCTCGAACTCACAGAGATCCACCTGCCTCTGCCTCCCGAGTGCTGGCATTAAAGGCGTGCGCCACCACCACCCGGCGTTAATTACCTTTTTATTTAGTCATCTGTGTACGTGTAGGTACACATGGGGCACAGAACACACGCAAAGGTCAGAAGACAGCTGTCAGGAGCCAGTTCTCTTCTTCCACGCCATGGGTCCCCATGAGTCAAATTCAGGTGGTCAGGCTTTGTGCAGACCCCTGAACTCACCCAGTTATTTCTCCAGCTGAGCAATGGCAGCTCTTACTGCCCAGCGACTCACAGCTGGTGGTCAGAGGAGAAAATCAGAATTGGGAATGATGACTCATGACCGTAATCTCAATACTTGGGTGGCTGAGGCTGGAGGATTATGACTTTCAATCCAACCTGGGCTATGTAGCAAGATTCTGTACCAAAAAAAGTTAAAGATTAAACAGAATAGACAATCAGTAATAATAATAATAATAAT
>CABHPQ010169810.1:9147-38200 GCA_902168405.1 Peromyscus aztecus
CCGGCTCCAGATACATTTTTAAGTGCATTTCAGAGTAGGAAAACGGAGTTTCAGCACATCTAGTCCTCTTTAATTGTTCGCTAGAATATGAAAGAGAGAGGGAGAGATCAACTTTGAACCTCAGCTCAAAACAGATCCACCTTTCACGAGGGAGAGCAGAAACAAAGCCGTCTGTGGCAGAGGATGATTGGGAGGGCCACCTGGGGATCCTACCAGGGACCAGGCTCCTGATACTTACCCAGTGTCAGGGGCCAGAATGTCCTTCCCTTTCCACATCACCATAATGACATCCTTCTTCGAATCTAAATACAAAATTCAATTCCAAAACTTTTCTTCTCTATCGTATCAAAGTCATGCCGAGAAGGGCGAGGGAAAGGTGGCTTATTTCTCATTCTGAGGGCAATGTTGAAAGCCGGAGATATTCTATTTTTGTTCATGCTTTGTAAGCATAAACACAGAATTACTGCTGAGTCCTGACTGGTAGGTTTCTGTTTGTTTTTATCCAAAAAGGTTGAAACACTGGTCCCCTATTTCTCTCCCAGGAAGATGCTTGATATGTCCAGCACTTCCCTTCTCATCTTTCACAGACCAGTCTAAAGCAAAAGGACAGGAGGGTCAAGCTCCCATTGATTTAGCAATGCTTCCGTCTGCAGGGAGAAGGGAGAAATTCGTCCTGTCCCCCCTGAGGATAAAAGTAGAGAAAATCAGACTTTTCAGAAGGCAGTCACATTCTGTTCAAGGTAATACTTTCCTTAGTCTGCCTGGGCTCTGAGACCCTGGTTGACTGCTCACATGTGGAGTGGGCGGCCACCCACATCAGACCTCTAGTCCTTTCATGCACGACTGCCCACCAAAGCCTTAGCCCCGGTGCCCAGCCCTGGGCTGCCCTCTCATGGAATCTGTCTTCCATGCAGGCTCAGAAGTCTCTTGAATTCTTAATTCCTTTAATTAAGGAATTAACTTAATTTCCATATTTGTGATAGTTTCTCCTTTTTCACTCTATATAATTTTGTAAAAAAATGTTTCTGTTTCATAGAAATAATACAGGGGATGGGGTAGTGGTGAGCAATGGGGAAGGGGGAAGGGAGGAAATATCCAGGGACTCTGTCTAATTGCACACATCTCCACACTCATAAAATGCAGCCCTTGTTCTCCAGTCTCGCTTCTTGTCCTATCGCTGGGTTGCCAAAACTGTTGAGCTGTGGCAACACCCATCAACACCGCAGGCACACACCATTTGCAATTCCTTTATACCATAACAGTTTATTCTTCTCCCAGGATATTTTTCAGGAAAAGCAGAGAAGGGGAAGGAAAAAAAACTGAGAAAAAGACTTTTGCTTTCTAGCTTCCCTAGAGTTTTTTAACTGAGAGGTGCCATTTTTAACTGAGAGGTGCCACCACACCACTAAGCTTGCAAATAAACCTTAAACAAAACAAAAAGCTTTGTTTTCCCAAGAACAAGGAGCACCACAGAATCAGATGCCACCATTATACCCCATTAATTCAAACTCAATAGTAGATTAGGCTCCAACTACCTTCTTCCCTGGGAGGATAATAATAACCCAGTACCAAAAGTAAGGGAGAGAGGTTAAGGAGATGTCTCAGCATAGTGTCTGCCATGCAGTCCTAAGAGCCTGAGTTCAGAACCCCTGGCACCCAGACAAGAACTCTGGGCATGATGACACTTGCCTGTAACCCTCACACTGGTCAGCCAGCCTAGCCAAATCAGTGAGATCTAGGTTCAGCGAAAGACCCCATTTCCAAACTAAGCTTGAGAGGCTAGAAGGATGGCTCCGTGAGTAAAGGGCCTGTTGAGGAAGCATGAAGAGCGAAGTTCAGATCTCCAAGCACACACATCTACAAGCTGGGGTAGCAACACACATCTGTTCCCCCAGTGTTGGTGGGTGGAGACAGGCAGATCCTCAGGGCTTCCTAGCAAGCCCAGACCAGTGAGTTCCAAGTTCAGTGAGAGACAGACACTGTCTCTAAAAGGAAGGTGGAGAGTGACTGAGAAAGGCACTGTACATCCTGCATGTGCACCTGCACACCTAACATAAGTGCATACAGAGAGAGAGAGAGAGAGAGAGAGAGAGAGAGAGAGAGAGAGAGAGAGAGAGAGAGAGAGAGAAATAAGGTAGGGAGTGATGATTGAGAAAGACACTGTACATCATGCATGTACACCCACACAGATAACATAAGGGCATACATATGGTGTGGGGAATAAGATGCGGAATGATTGAGGAAGACACTCAGTGTCAGCATCTGGCCTCTACACACACACACACACACACACACACACACACACACACACAAAAAACGCGCGCGCGTGTGTGTGTGTGTGTGTGTGTGTGAGAGAGAGAGAGAGAGAGAGAGAGAGAGAGAGAGAGAGAGAGAGAATGTAGCGCCTAGCTAGGAAAGAGACTTTCTGAAAGGAAGACACTTGATGCTATTCCCAGTGTCCCCTGCAAGGGTGTAGAGCACTTTTCAGCCAGCTGTAGACACACATCTGTGTTTGAAGGTAAACACTGAGCAGCCAACGGTGGTTTAGTTAAGTTTGCTTTGAATCATTACTGTGACATAATTATCTCCTTCGTCAAAACCATGACTGTTGTTGTCGTTGTTGTTGTTATTGTTGTTGTTGTTGTTGTTTTGGTTAATAATTTGTTGATGGGACCTTAAAAAATGATGGGAGAGTAAGATTACCTAATCCTTGGTAACTCATGAGCGTTTTCAAACCCTCAGTTGAAAACACCAGCTTCTGAGCTAGAAAGATGACTTGGTAGTTAAGAGCACTGGCTGCTCTTTAAAAGGACCTGGGTTCAATTCCCAGCATCCACATGACATCTCACAACCATCTACAACTCCAGCTCCAGGGGATTTGACACCCTCTTATGACTTCCTAGGCACCAAGCATACAGATGATGCATATAACACACATGTAAGCATGTATACATAAATTTAAATTAATTTTTTAAATGAATCTATTATTTAAAAAGAAAGAAAATGCCAGCTTCCAATATAGTGGTCTCCCATACTAGAGTAGCCCTCCACTAATGGGATGTACAAATCTAGAAGGGTATACCAGATGATTCTTTCAATAGTTAAAAAAAAATTCAAGACATTTATTTTTATATTTGAAGATATTACTACATTCATATATTTATAGGGCAAATATATGCGTGGTGTGTTTGTAGAAGTCAGGGGACAGCTTGCTGGAGTTGGTTCTCTCCATCCACCAAGTGGGTTCTGGACATCAAACTCAAGTTGTTGAATTGGGCCACCAGCACTTTCACCCACCGACTGCCCTCATTTATATTTTGATCTATGGAAAAGGAGAAAGAACTCAAAGTTTACTAACACGTAGCCCATGGATCAGCTCTGTCACTCTCTCAGCACACACGTCTGACTGGTAGGCAGGGTGTCACTGATCTGCTTTTATCCTTCAGGTAAGGTGGGGAAGCAGCAGCCCTGCCCGCAATCATTTGGTGTTCAGCGCTTTGCTCGATGCCATAGTCTTGAGTGGCCTCCCAGGTCATATCACCTCGTTTACACCAAGCCGGACCTCACCAAATGCTCCAGCGGCTCTAAGACATGTCTACAAAGAAGCCGACAGGTTAATAACGCAAATGCAAGTGGAGACGGGGCAAGGGTAAGGGCAATAGACAAGCTGGCGGTGCCACATCAGGGCGGCACACTTAATCAGTCTGTTCAAGGTCAATTAGACGCTTAACAGGAAGCAAGAAAGGGATGTCTTTTCAACAGCAACCCATGCTATGGGAAGGAACAGCATTGTGAAAATGGGTGTTTGGAAATCTTTCCATCATCCTATGATTGTGTTGAAGAAAACACTATAAAGATCTCGATGGAAACACGCCTATCTGAATACTATTTTTAAATCTTCCAAATGAAGAGTTTGAGGGAGCTTTGAATGTCTTTGTTAAAAACATTAAAATGCATTATCTGCAAATTAGTTTTGCAAGAATATCTGATTGGGATCCGAGAAGAAGGAAATCTGTGGGGTGTATTTTAACAAAAACCCTGGAAGATGAGTTTTAGGTTGGAATTTGACTTCCATAATTGCCATCTCCTATTTGTCTTTCTGATAAATGTTCTTCAACTCTAGTAATCATTGAAAACTAAGTCTAAAAATAAACTTGAGTTTAAAACATAACTTGAGGGGCTGGAGAGATGGCTCAGCCAATAACAGCACTTGTTGCCCTTGCAAAGGACAGGGGTTCAGTGTCTAGAACCCACATGATGGCTTACAGTCATCTGTAACTCCAGTTCCAGGAGATCCAATGCCCTCTTATGCCCTCTGTGGGCATCAGGCACTTATGTGGTGCACATACATACATGCAGGCAAAACACTTACACATATAAAATAACATAAATAAGATTAAGAAAAGTGTACCTTTAAATTGCTTCAGCGAAAAACATTAAACTGATAGTCAACTAATAAAACAACTCAAGCACATTGTTCTCAATTTAAGATGATAACATCTTGATGTAAGTAAAAACAGTGTGCAGTCATAAACAAATACAACATCATTTTAAAGGACCTCATGTGCCCTGTGTATCCATGCATGTAAACCAGAGGTCATATGTGGTATTATTCCTCAGGCATGATCCACCGTTTTGTTTTTAGAAACAGCTTTTCTTATTGGCCAGGAACTCACTCTCCTGGTAAGTCTGGCTGGCCAGACAGTGAGCCTGGGGATCGGCCTGTCTCTGGATTCCCAGAGCAGGGAATGCAGCTGAGCACCACTGCTCCTTTCCCTTGCTTAACATGAGTTCTGGGGATTGGAACCAGGTTCTCCTGCTACAGAGGAAGAACTTTACCAGCTGAGCTAGCTCCCCAGCCCCGTTTTCTTATGCTTATGCCATCTCTTAATTCCTTCATGCATATGTGTAAGATAGGTAGATAGGTAGGTAGGTGGGTAGGTAGGTAGATAGATAGATAGATAGATAGATAGATAGATAGATAGATAGATGATAGATAGATAGATAGATAGATAGATAGATAGATAGATAGATAGATAGATAGACAGAAAGACTGACACAGACAGATAAACAGATAGATAGACAGGACAGGCAGGCAGGCAGGCAGGCAGGGAGACATGGTGTACATGACTTTGAAACCTGGTGAGAATTATTCCAAACATATTATGATGTTTATACCATTCAGCTAAAACACCCCAGTTGGTAAGTTAGGGAGCAATAAAACATGAGTAGTGTATCAGAAACCCTTCAACTAAGAAAATAAGGTAGGGGCTAGAGAGATGGCTCCGTGGTTAAGAGCACTGGTTGCTCTTCCAGAGGGCCTGGGTTCAATCCCCAGCACCCACATGGCAGCTCACAACTGTCTATAACTCCTATAGTTATAACTCCAGGGGATCCAAAACCCTCACACAAACATGCATGCAGGCAAAACACCAAAATACAAATAAATAATCTAAAAAGTTCAGCTCCAATCTTTGTCACCATTTTCACATGGCATAGTTCTCACTGTCTTCTACGTGTCATATTTTAAAAAGAGGAAGAAAAGAAAAATAAGGTAGACTAAATGGCCATGAAATGTAGGTATGACATTTCCCACAGAATCTCAACTGTATACTACCTTAGTGCTCTGCTTTAAACTCATCTAGAAAGACTGGATTTCACTAAAGTGTTCCTTTTCGCTTTTGGTTAATATACAAAGTAATGAGTCTCCCTAGGAGATTCCTGTGCATACTTTGTTCCAGTTGATCTTTCCCTCTCTTCCTTCTCCCTCATCTCCTGCCCATCCTCCCTATTAGTCCCCCTTCCTCGATTAACCTTTCATCTCAACACTCCCCAAAATCATTAACTGATGTTACCCCTTAGAATGAAATTTCTGACAATCAAAATGCAACTTTTTATCATCAACCCGTAATTCCTAACTCTGTGTCAAATCGCGTCGCCCTGTGCTCGGTGCTTTTCTGTGGGCCTTCAGGCTCGTGTTCAAAGTCCAAATTCTTGAAAATGGCTGGAAAGCCCTCTCTCAGCCCTCACCTCTTATTACTTCTCTAGCCTCAGCTCCGATTTCTTTCACTGAGTCATTCAGCTGCACCCACGCTCTGGTCCCCTTGCTCTTGAACATTCCAAGACTCCTGGCATGTCTTGCTGCTCCTGCGGCTCGCTGCCTCTTCCTGGCCTCACCTTATCACCTCAACTGGGAGGCCTCCTGTAAACGCTTCTGCGCCTGCTACACCTCCATGCTTCATTTTTCTCCTATTTGCATCTCAAATCATACTTACTATTTTGTCATAGGAGGAAATTTTATGTTGTATTAACTTTATATCCCTGGCATTGATTTAGGAACACACCCGGCACGTGATGTGAAGACATCCTTCATAGAAAGAATTATTTTTATGGAGAAATCTGGAGATTTGTTTCAGAATGTTTTAAAGGTCAGGAAGAAACTCACCACTTAATTGCATATTTACTTTGGGATTATTTAAGGAAATAGAAAAATGAAACAAAACTCCCTCAAGAACTTCATGATCGTTGGGAGTAGTGGCATGCACGTGCGATCCCAGCAACTCAGGAGGATGAGGTAGGGCTACATAACAAGACACAGTCTCAAAAACACAAGAGTTGCAGAGTAGGATGGAAAAAACATTGACATGAGGTTACCTTGAAAATACTTTATGGGCTGTGTCTTAGTCACTGTTTTATTGCTATGAAGAGACACCATGACCAAGACAAGTCTTACGAAGGGAAGCTTTTGGCTGGGGCTTGTTTATAGTTTAACAGTTTAGTCCGTTATCATCATGGCAGGAAGCATGTTGGCATGTAGGTATGGTGCTGGAGAAGTAGCTGAGAGTTACATCTTGATCCATACACTGAGAGGGGAGTGGGTGGAGACTGGGCCAGCCACGAGCTTTTGAACCCTCGAGCCTACCTCCAGTGGCACACTTCCTATAACAAGGCACAGCTCCCCCAACAAGGCCACACCTCCTCATCCTCAAATAGTGCCACTCCCTGCTGAAGAAGCATTGAAATAGATGAGCCGACGGGGGCCATTTTTATTCAAACCACCACAGGCTGGCAAGATGGTTTACTGTGTAGCATGCTTGCTGTGTTCAGGTCTTCAGTACCCATGTGAAAGACAAACATGGTGCCACATGTTTGCTACCCCAGTGCTGAGGGGATGAAGACAGGAGGTTCTCAACGCGATGTAACTCTAGTCTTCAGCAAGAGAGCAGCCAATGGCCTTGGCAATAGCCAGAGTTGTTGGGGGTTTTCATGGGGTGCCTTTGGCCAACAACCCAATCAGATTAACCTCTTTCTGCCACGGGAGGTTTCACTTGGAGGTGACAGGTGTCCAGTTGGGGCTTTGTCCCCCCAGTTATTTGGTGGTTCCATTTAGATACCTTTCTGTGGGGCCCTCTTTTTCCTTGAGGTCTGCTGGCCACCAGTGCATGAGAGCAAAGGGGGGGGGGGAAGCAGCAACAGAGAGCTTTGTACAGCCGTGTGAACAGGACGGAAATAGCCTTCCGGGATACTGTTTCAGTGAGACAGCTCAGCTTTATTCCAGCATACAGGGAATATATAGGGTCAGAGACAGTAGCTGAGGAATCACCTAATTTGCACTGAACAGAATGTTCCTATCATAAAGCTCCTAGTACAAGTCTTAGTTATCATCTGTGGAAGCACGGTCCTACCGTAAAGCTCCTCGCACACTGTCTAATCACCATATGGGCAGCAGGGGGAAAGCTTCTGCAGAGAACTGTGTCCAGAGGCATACTAGAGTTAAGTCAGGCATCCAGGCCTGGAGACATTCTCCAAATAAGGTCAGGCGTAGAGCAGGAAGCTCCCGCAGGGAGTTGTGGGGAAGGAGGAGTCCTCCATGTTGCCCAGCTCAGAGAGAGCTGCCAGGTCATGGTAAGCTGCAACCTCTGACCAGCAGGGCCTCCCAGCGTCTTTCATCTATGCATATATTTTACAAAATTTCTACTGTAGTAGACTTCCATATGCCCCCGTAAATGGTACTGGGTGTAACTGTCCTTCCCTATACTCCCTTCTTAACCCCCATCTTCCCTCTGTCTCTCCATTTAATTCTCCCCTTCCAGTCTCCCGCCTGTCCCTCCATAACTATATATTCTAGCTCCCCTTCCTTGGAAGATCCTCCCCTCCCTCCTGTGACTGGGCCAAGGTTCTTCTATCTTGTTCCTGATGTAGACATCTAAGGCATGACTCAGAGCTGACCCTCTACTTACACCCCCCCTTGGGAAGTGCCTTAGAAAATAACCTAACCCTGTCCCAGGGACTTGAAGCCAAGATGCCCCAAGCTTAGACTGCTTGCTTGCTGTGCTTTCTCCCTGCAGCCAACCACCAGGACATGGTTGCTGCCTTTTAAAGCTCCCTGCAGAAAGCAGTCAGGGCGGCTCTGGGTGGACCGTTTCTCCCCAGGCAGTTTCTGGCCAGCTTAATAAAGACTCTCAAACTCAAACTCTGGTTTTGTTGAATGGTCCATGGGGCCTTACTCTATCTCTAACCTCTGTGGTTATGCAGATGACGGCATGCCTATGGATGGCTTAAAAGCTAGCATTCACATGTAGAGGACACATACCATGTTTATCTTGGGGTCTGGGTTACTTCACTCAGGATGATTTTTTTCTCTAGCTGCATCCATTTATAGCAAACTTCATGATTTTGTTCTTTAACAGATGAATAATTGTAGCTGGAGTTTTCTCCAGTCCTGCCTGGCCCACAGTCAGGACAAATCTCTTTCACCCGCCAGTCCCACAGCCGCTTAGACCCAACCGAATAAACACACAGAGACTTATATTGCTTACAAACTGTATGGCCGCAGCTGGCTTCTTGTTAACTGTTCTTATATCTTAAATTAACCCATATCTTTTAGTCTATAAATTGCCACGTGGCTCATGGCTTACCGGTACCTTGCGTCTCGCTTTTCATGGTAGCGGCTGGCAGCGTCTCTCTGCCTCAGCCTTCCACTTCCCAGAATACTCCTCTCTCCTTGTCCTGCCTATACTTCCTGCCTGGCTACTGGCCAATCAGTGTTTTATTTATTAACCAAGCAGAGCAACACATTTAACATACAGAACACCCCACAGCAAATAATCTTCCACTATATAAATCTACCACATTTTCATTGACCGTTCATCTGCTGACAGACATCTAGGCTATTTCTAATTCCTGGGTATTATGAATAGAGCAGCAGTAAAAATGAACAAGTGTCTTTGTGGTAAGATGTAGAGTCCTTTGGGTAGATCTATTCCCAGCTTCCTGAGGCACTGCCACACTGATTTTCATAGTGGCTGTACAAGTTTGCACTCCCACTAGCAATGGATGAGTGTTCCCCCTGCCCCACATCCTTGCCAACATTAGCTGTCATTTGTTTAATTCACTTGTCCATCATGACGGTTTTAAGTTGAAATCTCAAAAGAGTTTTGATTTATTTTTCCCTGAAAACATTGAACTTTCAAGTCTTTCTCAGTCTTTGGTATTTCAGCCTTTGAGAACTCTGTTTAGTTCTGTGCTCTGTTTTTTAATCGGGTTATTTGTTTTTTGGTGTCCAGTTATTTTAGTTCTTTGGATATTAGCCCTCTACCACACGTGTTAATGGTAGAGATCTTTTCCCATTCTGTAGCCTGCTGCTTCATCTGAATGGTGGTGTCAAGAAAGCCCACTTCTTTTCTGATTAGTGAGGTGGTGCCAGAAATGACTCCAGAGAAGAAAGACTTTTTGATTCAGTTTTTAAAACTAAAGCTGTCCCTCTAACTTTAAAGCAATATATACATTGTTACTCATTTTTCTGTAAGGTTATTTTCAGTGCCTCCAACTCCCCACTTTACATAGAGGTGAAAAAAATACTAATTCATACACTTACTGGCCCTTACAGAACTTAGAGTAACTTACACGTCTAGAAATCAATAGAATTTTAACAAGAGTTCTTAAATTTGGAACAGAAAAGCTTAGCCCAGATAGGAAGTAAATACTGTTAGATGAGAACAGAGTGTGGGCTGAAGGTAGCTCCTGGGATGGAGGGAGGGAAATGATATATTGACTAATTTTAACAATAACTAATCTTTGGCCAATGCCATATTCTTAGAGGTTTATGTTTCTTGTTATGCCATTTTATTACTTAAAAAGAATAACTGAAAAATCAAAGTGGCATGAATCTCTATTCATCTTCACTTCAAACACCACCTTGAGGATCAGGACATCAACTATGACATCTTTCAAATTTCTCCCAGAGTATTCAAGTCCTTTTATGCCAAATGAGAAGAGGTAGGAACCCAGGAGCCACATTCTTACTCAGTGATATTTCTGTATCTTTCATATATATATATATATATATATATGTATATATATTCATTCTAATGTATATACACTTAGATACATACATATATACACACACATATTTTATATATATATATATATATATTTGTGATTATTGCATCTACTGATTCAAAACGACTGAAACACCAGGTTTGAGAAGGCTGTGTCTGTTTAGTGGTTGGAATAAGAAAATAAGAGTCTGAGAAAAAGAGACTTGTGCTTGAGAGTCCAGCAAATATACCATTGGAAATTGGGACCATCCCAGAAACAGGGTGGTGGTGGGCAAGCTGGCAGCCAAAAGCACCTAGAATTATACCTGAAGTGAACCTGTCATTATTGATGGGCAATACCAAATATGGCATCTCAAAAGGGCTTCCAGAACCCCAAACAGACCATTTCCTTGACAATTGAATGAGCAGTCGTGTGGTGACAAGTGAGTAACAACAGCAGAGGATTCCAGCATTATTTCCATATTGACTAAAGACAACCAGAGAGAGTCCGATTCTACACACAGTATTTTATTTAGAAGTACACATTTGAAATGGCATATGAACAGAATACCGTGAAAGACAGAACCTCTTCCCTTTATATATTAACATCAACAGCTTTTAATCAAGTATAAAATGCTGTCTTCTGCTTGAATAGTTTTCTTAAGAAATTAAAATATGCAAATCAATGAAAAATGTCTCCAAGTAATGGTATGATTATGTGATAAGGATTTTTATCCATCATCATGAATGTCACTTATCACAAATGCCCTTCAGAAGGCAAGGCACGGATGCTTGCTGTGTAGATCGTTCCAAAACTCAAAAGAATTGATTTGGCTTGCTAACATTTTTTTTTCTTGCAACCAGGCTCATGTTTGCAATTTCTTGCTGATTCAGAGCCTGTGAATAGGTACCGCTTGGTTTGGGATATCCCTTCGGAAAACTAATTTCTGGCACCAGGGAGTTAATTTTCATGCGTTTTTGCATGATACCCACGAGGTTAATTATTAAGCAGGTGGTGCACATTTCATTTCCAGGAGGAGATAGACATCTCTTCAACAGTCCACAGTGAGAGCGGAAAGAAGAAGAAAGAAGATCTGATCTTCATTTCACCGTTGATGGAGTGAATATCCTGAATGGATATTCTGCAGCAGCCTAATGAGGCCACACAGCTCGCAGCGGAAATTTGAAATATTCTGAGCCAGCATAGGAGAGAAGAATCAGACCTCCTTTCATTTTCTCATTTCTAAGAGCTTTTATGCCACTCCTCCAACTAAGACACTGCTTGTCTCACTCTTCTTCACTCCTCTTTGACAGTGTATGCTAGTCCGTGTGTGACAGCAGGTTCCAGCCACAGTCGCCGAAGCCCCAAACAAGCACCTGAATTTGATGTCCGTCCATGAGCAGTGTCAGGGCAATGCTTATGCTCTTTAAATTCTTGCCCCTTTTAGAAATGACCATGACACACCCCCAAGGCACACACCACGGGCACTGCAGCATGCTAAGTGAGTTGTTCCATGTCTCTTGAATAATTCATTTCGCTGTGAAAGACACACTTCAACCCCCATTTGGAATCCAGTGTGCAACATGGCTCTAGCAGAAGCCAAGTCTGTAGCCCCAGGAAATAAATACTGCAGTCAATATTTATTGAAATCCTTTATTGGCTGGAGGCTACCTTCTTTTAAATTTAGATGGATGTCTTTCAAGTCTTGTGGCCTGTAAACCTTTGCCACTCATGTGATTTATCTACTCTATGAGCAAAGAAAAAAATCCCTAACCTTTAAAACTGTTATTCTAACATTTTTTTTTTTTGTCAGAAGTCCCGAAAATTCCCAGTGTGCCTTAAGAACACGATAAAATGCTTGCTTCATCATCTCGGATTTCTCTTACTTGCAATGGCACAGAGGTTTCTTCCCATCATAGTACCTCCTGCACTCTCTACACACCCAAGTCAAAATGCTCGCTCACAGTAGACAATCTGTGGGGGGAGGGGAAAGAATAATGAATTTCTGTTGGTTAAGAAAAGCAGCACAGGGTTTTCTTCTACAGGTACAGACACAGATAAAGAAAACTTGAGCCAAACAAAGTAAATTATCCACTTTTTAATCAAGATTTTTGCTTAAAGCCCGGTCTTTGGAAGTTGTACATACACATGGAGATTTTGAATTTTAATCCTAAGAAATTTTCCTTAAGAAATGATACCTACTAACCAAAGAGAAGAACCTTCTAAAAATCACAAGCAAATATTACTTCATGAGCTGTTAGGACTTGGGGGGATGGGGGAGTAGCTATGATTCTACCAATGAGTTCGCATTTTAAACAGGATGAAAGAGTGTGTGGTGCTTTGGAGATGAGGGCCTATGGTCTTTATCAGTCTGCACATCCCCCTCTGAGATACCAGATATCAAAACACGTCATTGCCTGGAAGACAGGGCTTGAAATAATGAAAGTTCAGAACGAAAAAGTGATTGTTCTGTCATCCCACTCCTGAAGACGAACAGCATCCTCTTCCATCGTCTTTTCTGCCAGAGTAGCTTTTCTCTGCTTCTCCCTCCTCCCCCATCTCCCTCGGAGGAAGAGGGACTGCAGAATGAGGAATCCTGTTGTGTCTTCTTTCTCCTTCAGCTGTCTCTCTCTTAACAGTCCTTATCCCTCAGCATCTCTACCTCCATCCGTTTTACTCTCCCTCCTCCGACCACTTTTTTTTTTCTCTTTCTCTCTTGGATATTTCAGCGTGGCTCTCCTTGTTTTGCAAAGAGTAGTCCTAATTTTACACTTCTGGAAATGAGAGAATAACACTGGGCAAGAGCTGCTTGGGGAAGGAGTCACTGCTGTTCCCGGAGGTTTTATTTGTCTTCTTTACAAGTCTCCTTGCTACCCACAAAGTGCCAAGCTCCTGATAAACGGGACAGCAAGGTGTCACATTTTCCCCCTCTAAATGCAGAGTCAACTTTCACAGCCTTGTTTCACTGTGCCGAAAAATGAAACTATAACTACATGCCAGAAGGTCCTTAAAGAGTTCCTTTCCAGATATGGCCCCTGAGTGGCTTCCACATAGCTAAACAGGTGCTTCAGAGAAAGAGTACTTATCCTTATAAAATGATTTCCCACAAGAAAACTTGGGCACTTCAACTACCTTTTCCAGGAATCCTAGCTACACCATGGACAGCAGAACTCACATCTGGTATACAAAATGTATCAAGAGAGAAAGGCAAGAGGCCCTTCAGAGTGGGAACACAGCTCTGTGGTCCTCCCTGTTCCCCGTGGCCAGCATAGAATAAACAGCAAGTGAGTGCTGGTAATGTCTAGATCTGAGTTTTATGACCTACCCTTCTGCCAAGACTAGAACCCAAGCACACGGCTTTCTCTTCCCAGAATTTCATTGGCTCTGATTTTCAATAATAGAAGTACCTTTGCAGTTTCAATACGCCACCACTTTCAAGGCAAGGCCTCCCTCCACAGATCTATTAACTCACCCTTGCAGGGCCTGTTGCTTTGATCCAGAAGATGACACACTATGATCATGGCTCTTATCCAGCCTACCACCTGCTTCCATAGAAGTTTCACTGTGGCACAGCCACACCCATTAGCTGGATCCACATTTGTCATAGCACAGTTGAGTGGGTGTCACACAGACTCTATGGTCCTTTACAGAAACACCTGATGACACTAACTTCTCATGGCTACTAATAGTTAGTTTACGTGGATTATTAATGGCCACAGCAACTTTATAAGCATTCCATTTATATTATTAACATACCCTGAATGTTGGATATAGAGTCTTTGGGAGATTATTGTATAGAGTCCTCATGTTTGGGATTACTGACTCTGTGAGAGGGTACACACAGAAGTTCCCTGCCCCTACTGATGAGTAAAACCACACCAGGAAAGCAGCCCAGACACTCAACCTTCTGAATTTTGATCTTAGATCTTCTAGCCTCTAGAAGTGTGAAGAACACATTTCTCTAGTTTCCAAGCCATCCTGTCTAGGATGTGCTGATACAGAAGCCTGAAAGGACTAAGAGAATCATCATCTTAAGAAAGAAACTATGACTCTTGTAAGACATACCAGAATAAACACAGACAGACTGCCTGAGAGCGCATTTTGGTGATCCTTCCTCCAACTCGACTGTGGATGGGAGGAAGCTAAAATTCTCTCAGCAAAGAAACTATGAAATACTAGGATACGTTGCAAAGCAAAACATTCAGAGTGAGTGTCTTTCATTTTTTTAATTGACCAAAGAAGTATCACAAAGTAAGAATGGACTTGGCCTCCCAAGTACAAGAGCCAAAACCTAAGTCTACCTTTTAAAAATGAAGATTCCTTGCATGAAATCCAGGGAAGAGAGAAATTAGCCAGATACTGAATAAATGTTTGGTGAATTGATGGATGGATGATTGATGCATGATTAAGATAAACAAATGGATGGGTGGATGAATAGAAACCAGTGTATTTCATAGAGAGCATGGAATGACACAAAGAAGTGAGGCCTGGGGAGAGGGCTCAGCAATTAATTGTGCTTGCTGCTCTTCCAGAGGTCTCAAGTTCAATTCATAGCATCCGTGTCAGGAGGCTCACAACTGCTGTAACACCAGCTCCAGGCAACTTAGCACTCTCTTCCAACACCCACACACAGTTGGCATATATACACATGTAGGAAAAAAGTAGAAATAATTTGGAATCATTTGGACCAAGGTAAACCCAGGGGTCCTATTTATAAACCCCTATGATCAACATGACTCAGACCCAAAAGGATTGTTTCTAGATGCTGTGGTTTGAATCTGAAATGTCCTCCCCAGAGGTTCATGGGTTTGAACATTTGGTGCCAGCTGTTCAAGAATGTTGTGGAACCTTAGGAGGTGGGGCTTTGCCAGAGCAAGTGGCGGGCCAGAGTCAGGCTTTGAGGTCCATTCTCTGCTTCCTGACTGTGGAAATGTTGTGGCCAACCAGACTTCCTGCTCCTGGGGCTATGCCTTCCCCACCATGATGAACCACATACCATCAAATTATAAGGCAAGCAAACCTTTCCTTCCTCAGGTTTCTTCTTTTCGGGTACATTATCATAGCAATGAGGAAAGTAACTAATATACTGAGCGTCTCCATCAGAGCCATGGTTCCAAGCCGCGGATGTACATTAGGATCCCCTAGGGATCTCCTAAAGATACTATCTCTCAAACCTCATCTAAATTGAATCTGAGTCCTTGAGAGTGAAGACTTGATGGACATGGGACTATTCAGTGACAGAGGCTGGGAGCCATCGTATAAAGGCAACTGGAAACGGCAGAGTAAATCACAGAACTCGAGCCCTCACTGGCTTTTCAGATACAGGGGCAGTAATAGCCTCATTATTCCCAAAGCTAACCTCCGTTCGGTCTTTTCTCACTTGCTGATTGTAGCAGGTTAACTAATACAGACCTCCTAGAATGAGAGAAGCCCACTAAACTGAATCATTGTCGTGAAATGAGATCCCACTTGTTAATCATCAAATTCTGAGTGTCTGCCCTCTCCATTCACGTCTGTTCTGAGTGTTACAGGAGACAGTAATCATAGTGAGACTCCATGTCCTCTTCTCTGACCTACAGAAACTGAGAAAGGCAGATCAGGAGACATTTGAAGTAAGGTAGTGTATTGATGATAATGTATTTTCTCTTTTGTCTGATTTCTTAAAAAAAAAAAAAAAAAAAGGAAGTTTACAATGACATAGAAAACATTTGGGGGAAACATTCAGAAATGGGGATCTTGTGCACTAGCTTGGGTTTTAGTCTTCTGATATGGGAAAATAACTAGTAATGCTTCTAGAATATTTGTAGATCTGGCTAATGAGGAATCCAAGGTACTGACTAGGGATTCTCTACAGATGCAGTCATGGTTCCTGAAACAAATCTAACTTTCCATATGAAATATCATCTCCTCGAGGAAAGTGGTGCAGGCTCAGGGAGGTAGAATGGGAACGAAAAGACAGTGCTGATTCCAAAGGAGATCTGCCTACCAAACTCACCCAGATCCTCAGGGACCACTCGTTCCTAAATGAACCACCTGGTCCATGTAACGGGGAATAAATCTTTCCCTAGGTTATTTGAGCATTAGTCCCGCAGAGAGTGATTCCAAGATGCAGAAAGAAGGAAATTTAAATCACGAAGAGAATAAACAATGGTAATACCTTCTCTTTCAGCATAAAGGACTTAGTTTATTCTAAGATTTTTCCAACCGCCCCGATTCTGAAGCAGCTCTGTGGCAGACACTAAAACTGCATCCATTTGGAGCCAGACTCCCACTGTTTAGGCATTGCACAGATTCCCTAATATGATCCATCATGTCGTTTACGGAACAACTGAATAGGGAGCTGTGGGAACTGGAAGCGGGTTTATCATCACCACGAGGATGGCTGAACAGTCTCTAATATCTGAAGTGAGCTGGAAAACAAAGGCCAGTTCTTTTTTAAAAAAATAGGCGAATGGCTTACAGTGGCCATAGTGAGCTGAAATCCACCTTTTTTAGCTCTCATATTTCAAACTATTCCAGACACTGAGCCATGGGATTACTCTGTAATAGTGTGTTGTTGAATGTTTTGTGGGATTGGGAAATGGGCGTTTTTTAAGGCTCAACACAAGTAACTGAACCATCAACAACAGAAAGTTTTCCAAATAATGACATATTTTAGAAATAGGGTTCTCATGCAAAAAATATCATTACTTCCCTACCAGGAAGACATACCAGGTACACATACCAGGAAGACAGACAAATGGCTGGCTAATTCCCTACTCTTCTAAGTGGAAAGAGCTAATAAGAGAACACCAGCAATCTGCTAAGGAGCATAGAAAGCCTCTTTTTATTTTCAAAAAAAAATTTATTTTTTGCATTTATGTCTGTATGGGTCATGCTTGATCACATTTCTTGTATAATTAGCAAGAGTATTTCTGCAGCTTGGAAGCCGGAGATAAAAATTAATATATTGGTTGATACCCACAACAGTCTCTCAGGTGTCATCATTGAGAATTATTATTTTCAGCAGTTCATGGCTCATTTCTTTAAAATTAAAATTAGTGTTGTGGCACCCAAGGATAATTTTCCAGCTGTCTCTACAGAGAATAATATAAGGTTGGTGAGTTTAATGAATGATAGTTCACTGTCATTCAGAGTCAATGCAATGAATGAGTTTGGATTTGGTAGGGACTAGAATCACCGCCTTACCACTGTATCTTCATTAATATAGCCATGTTAGCTGATAAACTATGCCCAGCATCTCAATTACCTTATCAAAGAAGATGATTCCTAATGACCAAGGAGGGGATAGGGAAGCAAGGAGAAATCAGAGCCAAATTAGTGGACTTAAAATTGAACTGTCGCAGATTGGCAGTTTAGGTCCGAACTAGTTAGCAGGAAATGTCTAGCTAAAATTAGCAGGAAGATGTGAAGGCAGTGTGGGAAACGAAAATAAATAAGAACTAGATTGTGAAGGTCATGGAAGGTGACAGAGAGGCAGGAGGCTCTACAACTTCTCTAAACAAGCAACCCACATCAGCTGATGCACACAGTTATGGAAGGTTCACAAACACACACCAGCCAATGGGCGTGTGATCCAGATGGCTAGCAACGCTTAAGGTCTTTGTGGAGACCCAATGGGTGAGACCCATGTTGGTACTGTGTATTGGATTCCTTTGCTGGTGAATTCTTTCCAGACAGACCATCCCCTGCACGTTGTTTCCTGTGCTCCCTGTCAGTTGCCTTCTAGCTGGATTTGGCCTAAAGCACAGAAAAGAAAATGGACGGCAGGGGAAAGAAAGACCCTGGAGCATCTCTGATCCACCCTGTCTGTGCTAGGGAGCAGCCGTGTGAGAGAGTACATCCCCTCCTTTGTCCCCACTCCCACTGAGTGCTCCGCAAGGAGTGACCCCCATTCATGGGCTCCAGCACCACCAGCTTCTCTCTGTTTGTCTCTCATATGGGGATGGCCACAGCTACTGTTTCCAGACTACCTACTGGCCTCACACGCCTCCTCAGTTCCCCAGCCCATAATGACTGTTCCTCGTGATAAATGTATTTTAAGTGCTTTACTTAGAATGGTTTGTTTCTGTGGATGGACTTTGCGTATCCTCTGGGTGAGGCCACAATAGAGAAGCCTCAGGAATCTGCAGGACACACCCAATCATTCTCACTCTCACTTTAGAGAGGGAGAACGTAGATCATGATGATAAGGTGGCCACAGAGCACAGGTTTACATGCCTTTACTATATTCTTCTTCAAGTAACCTTGGAAGAAGACAACTGAAGTGATACAAGGTAAGCCCTTCAGGAAGAAAAACAAATAACATCCATGCCCCTCCTCTGCCCCTACTGTCTCTGGGACACTGGAGAAAACAAGTGGATAGTGAGAAGAACCATGGGGATGGCGGCCATGGATGGACATCCCAGAAGCAGAAAGATAACCAAGTAAGCCAGGGCTCTCCTTCTCATTCAGGGAATGAGGCATTCTCACAGTCTAGAGGAAAGGAACACAGAGCAACAGAGTAAAATGGGAAGGCAGAAGTCCCAGGCATGGTGCGGACTCCTCAGCCAAGTAGAAGAAATCTAACTTGAAAAATGAACACTAAAATTAGCCACGTCTTCAAAGTCAAACACGTGGGAGATCTTGGGCTGGTGGCACCAGGAGGTGAAGCCACATCCCACCATCTTTGCAAAGGGATCAAGAACATTTCATGATAAATAAAAAAATAATATCATTCCTTAAGACTTTTTCAAGCATCCTTAGTACTGTTTCTGTCTCCTCCTCCCCTCTCCTTTGGGACTGACCTCCCTCCCCGCACCCCCAGTTAAATCCCCCCTCTCTGTTTTTCCCATTTTCTCCTTCATATCAACTCCTGCACTAAAATCTCAGGGAACATCAAGGAAGAGGGGCTGGAAAGATTATGAGACAGGGCACCAGGAAGTCCACTGTGAGACTGTGCTTCCTAGAAATGATAGGGAAGCTACACCATGATACAACCATCAACAGTATGGCTGCCTAAACAAGACCTGAGCAATGACAACATCGATAGACATGCTAACATGGAAGGGGGAAATTTCACTGCATCCCACCCCTAGACAAGGAACTACAGGCAATTAATTACTGCTAAGAGAGGGGGGATTAGTCTTTCCCAGAGACAAGCCCCTTAATTGGTTATCCAATACCAAATGATCAGCCCTGAAATCCTATACATGCAAGCAACCCTAAACAGATTCAGTTGGTTGTATTTGTATATTTATGTGTTTATATATGTGTCATAATTAGGGTTATAATTGGTATGATGAAACACCGTAACCAAAGCAATTCTTACAAAAGGAAAGCATTTAATTTTCTTGATTATGGCTTAGAGGATTATCCAGATCAATCAAGACCAGAAGCAGACAGGCATGCACTGGAACAGTAGCTGAGAGCTTTACATCCTGATCTGAGGGCATCAGGCAGAGAGAGAGAATGGGGCTGGCTTGGGCTTTTGAAATCTCCAAGTCTACCTAGCCCCAGTGACAGACCTTCTCCAACATGGCCATACCTTCTCCTACAAGGTCACATCTCCTAATCCCCAGAGACCACCAACTTGTACCTAAACATTCAAATCTATGAGCTTATGGGGGCCATTCTCATTCAAACTACCACAGTATATAACAAAAATAATCAAAGAAAGAGAGACCATCAATTTGAGAGGGAATAAAGGGACACCATGGAAGGGGTTGTAAGGAGGAACCAGAAAGGGGGGAATGAGGTAATTATATTTTAATTATGATTGTAAATATTTTTAAGAATTTCTGTATTTTAACTTTATCTTACATGTATGGCTCCATAGATACCTGTGCACCACTTGCATGACTATGGAGGACAGGAAAGGGCCTCAGATCCCCTGGACCTGGAGTTATAGAAAGTTGTGAGCTGACATATGGGTGCTAGGAGTAGAACTCAGGTGTCCTGGAAGAGCAGCCAGTACTGTAAGAGGCTGAGCCATCTCTCCAGCTCTAAAAAAATATGTTTTAAAGACTCGAGGGAAAAGGCTATGAGTCCTGCCCCAGAGAAACATTGCAAGGCATCAGGTCACCAGAAAATGAAACCATTCCATCAAGAGCAGTAGGTGGGGATGGAAGCCACACAAACCACCAGGGGAGGAAGAGAGACAAATAATGCAACTTAAATATAATCGGAAGTCACTGAAGGAGTCCACTGCTGCCTCTCAGGGATCATTACCATATAGCTTCCCATAATCTCCTTAAAAAGTGAAATTAAAAGTCACCTCTGCTCTCCAGCTGCCTGTCTGTTTGCTCAATGGAATGAAATCCCTCTTCCTAATGCCGCAAATGAGCTGCCGACTTCAAAAATCCCTGAGACACTCTTGGCATTTTCTTGAAGAAAGTCCTCCTCAGCCACCCTTAATTAAGCCAAGGCAGCCGAGAGGCTTCTTTTCCACCTCCTTCAAAGAGCACAGTGGAACCTTCTGGATTTCCTGTGTTCGGTTCTCAGCAGTGTGGGCCAGCTGAGAGGCAATTCAGTCCACGTGGAAATCACTCATGTTAACACACTCAGTGGTGCTTTCTCCCTAGATGTGCCGGAGAACATCTGCCTCTGCGTTCTATGGCCCTGGGGGACAGTGGGGAAGCTGTGTCTGAGCTTTGGTGAGAGCAACAGAGAGCAACATTCTTCTGGCATGCACTCCCTCAGCTCCTCTGACAGCCTCCCTTGGGAGCCTCCAAGGCTCGGAGCCCCTTGTGTCTGCCTACATCAGCCACAGCCAGCATCTGACCCAACGAACCCAAGAACCTGCCTTCAAGACAGCTTGCACATCAGCAGTCCAAGTAACTATAGTCCGTGAATTTAAGAGAGGGCTGGAGTCTCCACCCTCCCCCAGTAATAGTACAGAGTAGTGGCCACCAGCCACTCAGAGCTGGGGCCTCAACTTAAACTCTGAGCTCCACCACCTACTGAGTGGTTAAAGCAGCTACTTCTCTGTATTTCTACCTTCTCATCTGTAAAGGGAGGTGTGGGGATCTGCAAAATGAAAGTGCTAACCTCAAGACCATTGTAGGAATCAAACAGGTTAGTTAGCCTGTGCAAAATGCTTATGGTCTCAAAACAAGCGAAACTTGCTATATGAGAATTCTCTTTTCTAAATATCCACGCAGAGAGCTTGTGGCAGCTGCAACTCAAGTACGATGATGTCGTTGTTATTCGTGCCTTTACTGGTTTCGGGACATCCACCACCCTGCTACCAGCACCTCTGGGAGAAGGCACACTCTGAGCACCTAGCCTACCACAGGCAGAAATTGGTAGAGATTTGTGGTGGTTAATGTTAACTGTCAGCTTGACAAATGAAAAGAATCACCTGGGAGAGGGCCTCTGGGGGTGCCTGTGAGAGACTGTCTCGGTTAAAGATGATTTTTAGTGTGGGGTGTGTGTGTGTGTGTGTGTGTGTGTGTGTGTAGATACCACATGTGTACAGGTGCCAGATGTGGCTGTACATCTGCCTCAGCTCCCCTAGAGCTGGAGTTACAGGAACTTGTGAGCTGCCCAGCGTAAGTTCTGGAAACCGAACTCCAGTGCTCTGGAAGAGCAGCAAATGTTCTTAACCCGGGAGCCATCTCTCTATGCCCTTGATGGCTTTGGGGTGAGAAGACCTGCCCCCAGGGAGTGGCACCATTCCCTGGCTGGGTCCTGGACAGCGGAAGAGAGTTGAGAAGGAGCGTCCATTAACTGTTCTGTTTCTCATGTTGGATGTCATGTGACCAGCTGCTTAAGGCTCCTGCTGCCTTGCTTTTCCCCACCACGATGACCGGTAACCTGAACTGTGAGCTAAAATGAACCCTTTCTCCCTCACGTGGCTTTTGTCTGAACATTTTATCACAGCAGCAGGAAAAGAAACTAAAACGGGATCTTTTTTAAAATTTGGAGAACCTGTGCCTTTCGGGGTAGCTAATGCCAGCACTCCATCCACAGTGCTTTGCAAATCTCGTCACGCTTTTAAACGCCCCCTGGGGGTATAGCTACGGATCTAGTGCGAGTTAATCTTACGGCTTCGGAAATAGGAGGCTGCATCTCTAACCCACTTCCCGCCGACTCTGAGGATGCTGGCCTGTGGACAACACGTTCGGTCTCAAGGCTTCTGTGCACGCCAAAGCCAGTGTCCTTCCACCGTCCACAACTAGCACCCACCCCTCTCCCAGCAGGCTACACTTAGGCTCCAGGGGCAGCCACGCTGCCATATACTGAGAGCTGGTGAACGTAAGAATTGATGTCCCTGGGGGGCAGCCCTTAATTAACACTAGGTGGGGTGTATCACATATAAATGCTTCAGGGACCCCACCTGACCCGGATAACTGTGAAGTATGGTCAACGTTTTCTGTACTCCTCTAAGGGACTGAGCCAGCGGTAGTGGCTGTGGAACCCTGCTCGCTTTCACTTCAACACTCAGCTTCCATACCACCCCAGTTTTATTTTGTTTTCAAGAACTCATCTTAATAAATCCATTCATTCAACAGACAGTGACTATTCACTCTGACTCCTGTATATACCTGACAGTAACAGACACTAGGGATATAGAAATATCTCGGTCCCTATCTTGATAGTTCTACAACCTCAAAGATCCAAGTTAGTCCTTGAAGATAACAGAAGCCCAGGATAGAGCCGTTGCCCTCACATGACTAACACCGCCCTCCTGAGGGAAGCATGCACACCTCATGGTGCTTGATCTAGGGTCTCAACTTAACCAGATGAGAAGTCAACTCAAAGGCAAGCCACTGGACACTGCTGTGAGAAGGAAAGGCCCAAGATAAATGTGGGTGGCACCTTCTGGTAGCACCTCAAAAACAAAAACATTGCAAAGGAAGCTTCGCACTTGCTTGCTAGTCTTCCTTCTCACTCTGCTGCTGGAGTCCTTCACTGATATCAGGGCCCAGCATTGGGTTTCCAACATGGACGGAAGGCCAGCAGCTCTCCAGAGAACCCTCAAGCCCTTTAGCACTAAGTTAGGTCTGCTTAGGCATCCAGCCTCATGGGCTGAGCAACCACCAGGTTCTCTGCTTCTCCAATGTAAGAAGACAGCCATCACTGGACTACCCAGACCATAGAGTACAAGGTAATAAATCTCCTTAGGTATATATCCATTCTATTACTTCTGTCCCTCTAGAGAACCCTCACCAATCCATCTTCTAAACATATTCATCACTAATGACCTTTTCCAAAGAAATGACGAGACCAGAATCCGGACGCCAGTTGCTGTCTCTACCACTCCTTCTCTCCAGGAAATTCTGGTGACAAGACACGGTGGCAGGGGAAAGCTCCCAGCTGCCTGCAGCCTAGTAGATCTGGGAGCTAGGTTGGCTGAGTCCAGCCTACCCATGCCACCTTATTAAGGACCTCACCACGTCAAGAGCTGTAGATGTGAGCAGGCTTTCCATGGCTCTTGCCTAAAGCAGGAAACAGCATTATAGGGACAAAGCAGATGTAGGGGAAATCACAACTGCTCACAGGATAACACATGCAAGAGGGAATCCTCACTCCCCCGCCTCTGCACCTCCAGAGGCGCGGCAGCTGTGGAATGGGCTATCTTTCACTGGAGGCCACTCAGAGGCCCTGTCACATGGGAGCTGTCAGCAGCAAGATGACTTCTTTCCCCAGGATCTATCTGAGGGACAGCCTGCGTCAAGTAGCCTGAGACCCGCACCTAGCCAGAAAGAAATCCACTCAGAAACAAATCACAGGTAGGGATGTCCTAGTCTCCATGTGTAACCAACCATCTCAAGACATAAGCAAATAAAACAGAGAGCATCCTTCAAAGAACTATCAAAGGAAGAAAAAGAAACCTCTAACCTTCACATTAATCGGCAGATCATAATCTAAAATCCTGGTCTCACCATCACCTTTAAACCTAGGTCAGCATTCCAGCTCCAATTGCCATAGCTCTGTGACTTCCCGAAGATATTAACCTTTTTATGACCCGGTTACCCCGTGTATTAAAAGTGTGGCCTGATACAGAATGCTTAATGTGGTGCCCATACATAGGTCTTCCCTGAGTCCTAGGCCTACACTTACAGAGAGAAGGGAGGGGGAGAGAAAGAGACAGACAGACAGACAGAGAGGAGGGAGGGAGGAGGATGGAGAAAGACTGTTCAAATCATCCCTAAAATTATTTTTCATTAATACAATGACCTCTAACATAAATAATACTCACATTCTGCTTTATCTCACCATACCCTTGGCTTGTGCCCATGTGAGCCCATTTCTAGGATCATTAAATGCAGCTTCTGCCTGTAACTCAAGACAAGCATCAGCAGAGACTGTTACTCTAAGAGCAGCCTCCTTAATTCTCAATGAAACCCTAAGCACACTCTTTGACTAAGTCACTTAAAATTCTCTTCAACCTTAAAATGAAGAAATCTTGGCACAGCCTCCTAGGATTTAATGACAAATTGGCTAAAAAGGAAAGATGCAAAAAGTACTTCACAGTTGTTCCGTCTCAATTTAATAATACAAGAGTGCTTCTGAGGAAGAGTTGTTTTCATACAAATATCTTTGGGGGTTGTGTATTTAAAACACAGCCACGTGATAAATATTTCATTTGCATTTATCAGATAATCGGGAACAAAAGTTGCAATCCCAGGAAAGACATTTAGTACTTCTAAATGCTGAACATTTGAAAACTAGTGTTGAGGGACTAAATAAGAGTAAAATGTACCCAAGAGGAAAATTCAGAGGCTTCAAAACATCTTGTTGGAAAAATAAATAAATAATAAAATAGTAAAGAGCATCACAGCTTAAAAGACAGAGGACGGAGCAAAGATTTTAAAAAATTAATGAACTGAGATCTTTTCTCCAGAAATGCAATTTCTGTATCATTTAATCAGACTTGAGCTTTCTTAAATTGCCTTTGAAACAAGTTAATAAACAATCTGTGCCTGCCCGGTTACAGCATTTTTTTTTTAACAAGTAAAATGTACTCTGAGATTTGTCCTTCAATAAATAAGAGAGCCCAAGTGGCCCCTGCAGGACTCATCTGAGGTCAGCAATGGAGACTACACAGAGGCAAAGCTCCTTCCCAAAGGCAGGAGAATCATCTACTCTCTGCTGTGCCTCTGAACAACCAAAAACTGGGATCAAAGCTCACTCCCCAGCATTGATGCCTTGCCTCTAAAGACTTTAAAACTAAACCTGTGGGGACTGGAGATATAGCTAGGGGGTAAGGCTCCACCCTAGCATGTGTGAGTCCTGGGTGCCATCTCCAATACTAAAAAAATAAATAAATAATTTAAAAAATGAAATAAGATAAACATGGGCTGTGGGGTGATCCAAGCTGGGATCTACCCCCATTAGCATTCATCAACTCATCAACAAGGAGCCAAGCCACAGATGGGTGAAGAAAGAATTGAGACAGGCTGACCCGGCAGAGAGGTTGGGAAGGCTGTATTAGGAAAACAAGAGGCTATTTTCGGAGTGATAGTTACTTGGCTAAAGGAACCACGAAGGGTGTGAGAGAGGAAGATACAAGAAAGGAAAGACGCCTCAAGAGCATCCTCATCCCTTTCAATTTTACCAAAACTAGTGATACCACTACTGGGGACCAGGGTGTGTTTTAACACACCAGAAAGAAATAAGCTAACAATGTAATGACTATTTTTTTTTTTAATTTAGAGATGTGTGTCTGGAAGGCCACTCTACTCTCAGTATTTGGGCGCATGGAAATCTGTCCTCCATACAGTACAGGTCCACATTTTAAAATTGTTGCAAAAATATTTAAAGCTAAAATCACAATATCTCATAGTGTAAGACAAGCAAACCCCCAATACAGCCAAGCCAAGAGTTGACTCCTCGGTGCTCCATAAACACCTGTTACTGATGTTCAACATGCCTTAAAACAAAAGCCCCAGTTTTCAGGGAAGTAGATAATTATTCAGTAGTTTAGAGAAAGCAGTGGTGACCTTTTCTGTTTCTGGAAGAAATCAAAAGAAAGAGCTAAGGTGTGAAACACGAACACGAGATCCCAGTAGAGTTTGCTGCAGCTCAAACCTCGTTAAATGCTGGCTAGAAACTGAGGAAAGCTGAGAATGGGGGAAGTAATCTTCTCCAGGGTAGAAGAGCTCACCAATTGGTCGCCCAGTGCCAGTCAGCCCCAAAACAAGCATTCACAAGCAACATTACATGGTCTGAACAGGTTATATTTAGGAATACATGTGCATATACATGTACATATATGCATCCAATAACAATTAGAAAAAAAAGAGGCCATGAATTTAAAGGAGAATAGGGAGGACTATATGGAAGGGTTTGGAGAAAGGAAAGGGAAGACAGAAATGTTGTATTATAATCTCATATAAAGGTTTAAAAAAAAAGTAATGTTGGCTAGAAATTGACACAAAATGATCAAACAAGGTAGAAAGTGGGAGGGGGGGCTAGAGAGTTCCCCCAAACTGACTGCCTGCTCATTGGAGACTGCCTCTCAGATACAGAGCCCTTGATTGAAATTTCATTGCCCAGCAATTTCAGATTCTTCTATATTAAGCAGGCACCAAACCATTCCAAACCAAGTACTAAGATATGTGAAATGTGCTAACAATTTTAAATTGCTCTCCTCCACTCATGAAATGACTCCCAATCAACCTCCCATTCCAGAGAATATGAAGATGGCAGAAATTTTGTGAATATTAAATCACTGTGAATCGTGCATGGTAATTTAAAATTATCACAGACTAATGTTTGGTTGAGAACAGTATTCTAATTGGAAACATGATAGAAAAGTTAGTCTAGTGCAGTGCTCCAGGACATATTGAAAGAAATAGGGCCTGCAAAGCATTACACCACATTACAATCAGTCGTGCCTCTGTGTCTACCTCCTTGCTGAGAAAGCAGGACTTACCCTTGGCTCACCTCCTCATGGGATATGAGCCAATCCAGAAAGGACACTACTTGGGGTCAACTGCACTGAAAGGAAACTTCCTGAAGGCAGGGATCAGCTGCCTCAGTGACTGGAGAAGGTATGCAAGAGAAATGGAGCATGCCAGACTTGCAAAGCAGTTCTAAACCTAGAGAAAGAGGCAAGGACCTAACCGGACAGATAAGTCAGCAAAGGCCAACAGCAATGGCTGCTAGCCAATGTGAATAATTTAAGGCCAGCTGAATGGTTATAAATTAAGCTCAGGGCCTGGCAGTGGTGGTGCATGCCTTTAATCCCAGCACTTGGGAGACAGAGCCAGGCGGATCTCTGTGAGTTCGAGGCCAGCCTGGGCTACCAAGTGAGTTCCAGGAAAGGCGCAAAGCTACACGGAGAAACCCTGTCTCGAAAAAAAACCAAAAAATAATAATAATAACATTAATAAATAAGTTCCCAAGGGCACCCGAGCTACTGTCATGTGGGCTGCCTGTGTGTGCAAGCGTGTGAGCTGCCGGAACTCATGATAACCACGTAAACTGGGTGTTCACTCCTGAGACTCAGACCAAGGGGTGCAGCTCACGGCTGACCTGGAGTTGTTCTCTCAAATTGTTTGTGCTCCTGATATGACAGAGAACCTGTTAAAATCCCCAATAAACATGCCATAACGGGGTGCTAATTGTCTCAGGTGGACAACTTTTTACCTGTTTTAAAACAACCTAGGAACTCCTATATGATATGCCCTAAAAATTCCCATTGAATTCTCATAAAGTAAGAAGTTTTTGGTTTGGGGTTTTTTGTTGTTTTGTCAGAGGGTTTTTTTTGTTTGTTTGTTTTTGTTTTTGTGTTTTAATGGTGGCACCATCAAAGGACAAGTCTTCACTGGGTTATGTCCTGCAGCTCACGGGGAAACCAATAATCTCCTTTACCAAAGAGAGAAGCCACTGAAAGGCCGGCCAGCTGTGTGTGCAAAGGCAGCGGAAATTGTGAGGGTCACCTCCTCTCCGATGGGTAACACTCCAGTGAACAACCCCCGGGGTCTCTTTCTCACCTGCGGCAGGTGCAGGAGCCTCCACAAGTTGAGTATCGATTTCTTTCCCTCTTATTGAAAATAGATTTTTTTTTCTCACACAATACATCCTGACTACAGTTTCCCCTCCCTCTATCCCTCCCACTTCCTCCCCGCCTTCCCTCCCATCTGAATCCACTCCCTCTCTGTCTCTCATTAGCACACGGGCTTCTAAGACATAATAATAAAATAGAAGATAATAAGAGAAAACAAAAAGTAAAGCATCAGAATATGACAAAAACGAACAGAAGGAAAAGAGTCCAAACAAAGGCACCTAAGACATATAGGCACAGTAGCCCACTCATTCACACATTCGGGAATCCTAGAAAAACACTGAACTGGAAGCCATAATACATATGCAAAGGACCTGTCCGGTAAAAAGAGAGAAAAATATGCATAGAATATAATTAAAATTAAAAAGAAGATAAGTTTTTTTTAAAAAAAATGAAAATCTCTAACATGACATTATGAAACAAGAAATTTCCAAAGCTGTTATTGAGTTCATTTTCTGTTGATCATCTACCACTGGGCATAGGCAGCCTACCCTTAAGAGTAGTTTATTTCCCCAGTGAGACTCCCTTGGAGAAAACTAAATTTTCATTTGCAAGTGGTTATCAATCGGAAACAGCTTCTGCATTAGGGACAGGGACATGTGACCACTATTTTCAGCTCTAGGGCCCCATCTGGAGCAGGACCACAGCAGGCTCTGTGCATGTACCTTAGTCTCTCTGAGTTCCCATGTGCTTTGATCATGTTGATTTTGAGGGCTTTGTTTCCTTGGTGTCCTC